>SRMA01023914.1:0-194016 GCA_007224835.1 Danionella cerebrum
GTTCATCAGGCTTTGCCGTATGTTGCTCTTCTGATTGCAATGATCTTCTTCATCTATGCCGTGATTGGAATGCAGGTACTACATCGAGAAATACACATCCGTTCGTAAAAATATATGAAATCTGCTGTGGCTAAAGAATTAAGTTAAACAAATTTGATTTAGTTCAGTTCATTTATTTTTTTTTCTTTGTGGTAGACATTTGGGAAGATTGCATTGCAGGACCAAACACAAATCAACAGGAACAATAATTTTCAGACGTTTCCGCAGGCGGTGCTGCTTCTTTTCAGGTGAGAAAGTGTGTTTCGAACTGTGCAGCGTGACTGTTTTGGATGAAGGTGTAACAATAAAGTCTAAAAGAGTAAATTCTGCCATGTTGAGGTGTGCCACGGGTGAAGCCTGGCAGGAGATCATGCTGGCCAGTCTTCCAGGAAAGCGCTGTGACCCAGAGTCTGACACCGAGCCTGGGGAAGAATTCACCTGTGGAAGCAACTTCGCTATCATCTACTTCATCAGTTTCTTCATGCTCTGCGCTTTCCTGGTAATCACTGAAGAGTTTTTGATGAAATCAACATTATATTCATTTTTGATCAATAGTCCATCTTCATTTTTGAGATTATAACTTTAAACACAATATATATTTACTTATTTAGATTTTATATATGGAGAATTATCATGTCTCAGGTGGAACTTAGCATATTTTTTTTTACTTATTTTAGTAAAATGAAATAAAATCCTTGAAGTCACAAAAACTATAAGTCTGCACAAAAGCCAGTATCTGCTGCAGTGGCATGCTGCATACATCTTTCAGAATTGTGTGATGAATTTAAATTGGCATCTGTCAATATTACATTTTTAAAATAAAGGGTTCAACACAAAGATGAAAAGATGGACCATAACAGCTGGCCATCTGCTCTGAATATTCCCTAACAAATTACCTTTAAAGCTGTTTTTTTCTGGCAGTGCTTGAAATAACTTTTTATTACAACCCTAAATTATTTTTTTAACTAATATTTTTTAATTATTTTGCTCAATATTCCCCTAACAAACCTGAAGGTGTACAAAAAATGTCATTAAAAGCAGTAAACTTCTGTTGTTGTTTTATTGTAAAATTTGAGAACAAACTGTTTTTATAATTCATTTTCGATCCCGCTTATTCCCTTTTTGGGGTCACGGGGGTCTGCTGGTCTCCACCACACATTGGGTGAGAGGCGGGGGTACACCCTGGACAGGTTGCCAGTCCACTGCAGGGCAACATTCACACCTAAGGAGGAATTTAGATTATTCAATTAATCTGACACCGGAGAACCGGAGGAAACCCACGCAAGCACTAAGAGATAAAAAAATTTTTTTTTATATTTTTGAGACAAAATAAAAATGTATAAATCCCCCAAAAACAAGGTCAGGTCTTTTATTAATAACCAGGAGAACCTCTCCTGAATCTTATACACTGTTACAAAAAATGTGCCACTGCGCTTTTTTTGTGCCAGAAGTTTGCAAAACACAATCCATATCACAGGTGTTGTACTTCCAAGGGTTTTAAATAAAACTACCTCTTTTCCCTTCTTGACACATATTTGGGGTCTGTAAAATGAAACTGAAAGGTGTTTCCTCACATTTTAATTTGAAATACCTTGCAAATTATGTGCAATAACTCTTTTAATCGTTTCGTTTGAAACAAAACATCAAAACTAATAACTTTTTTAAACCTACATGTTATATTTGGCGTACAAATATTCTAGTGGCGGGCTGAATAATTCTTACTTATACGAATATTTGTATTAAACAGAAACAAAAACTATTGTTGGATACTTTAACAATCTGTTGATTAACATGAAATACTGTAGCAATCTGTGGGTTGTAATTTGAACAATGAGGCTTCACAGCACTACAAATGTACCACCAACAGCATAACTCACAAACATTAGCTTATTCACTAAACGGATGTTTGAAATTTGTGGCTTAATAACATCCTGCTTATTTCAGAACATGTGCAACACAAATACCAGAAATGAACAAAATATTAATGGTAGATTTGCTTCGAAACTTCATTTTCATCCACATCCTCCATGGTTGCGAGCATTAGCTCATCCTTTTTCAAATACCGCCATTGTTTGATCCATATTTTTCCCTTATAAAAAAATGGCAGCTAACATCCATTACAATAACACCAAGCAAGCTTAAAAGTGTATGAGTCAAAATTCAGGAACATTTTACTAATTTGACTAATAAATCGTCAGTGTAAAGATTTACAACTAAACTGGCTGAAAAAAGTAAAACCTGCTTGAAAAATGTTGAAATTTTCAGATTATCAATCTGTTTGTTGCTGTCATCATGGACAACTTTGACTATCTGACTCGTGATTGGTCGATTCTTGGGCCGCATCACTTGGATGAGTTCAAAAGAATCTGGTCTGAGTATGACCCTGAAGCCAAGTAAGGCTCTACACATCTCTTACGTGCATCTTGTTCATAAACGAAAAATGTTTTTTGACGTACGCACTGTCTGCTTGCTCTCCAGAGGTCGGATTAAACACTTGGATGTGGTGGCCTTGCTCAGAAGGATCCAGCCTCCTCTTGGATTTGGGAAGCTCTGTCCTCATCGAGTTGCTTGCAAGGTACAGCCGCGCACAGATTTCTTTGGTTTTCTCTGGTTGTTTCTCTCTTACTCTTCCTCTCTCCTATCGACAGAGGCTGGTTGCCATGAACATGCCCCTGAATACTGATGGAACGGTGACCTTCAATGCGACCCTGTTTGCTCTGGTCAGAACTGCGCTGAAAATCAAGACTGATGGTCAGTGCTGGCACGGACACTGTTTTCAATATTATCTTATATCCA
Source organism: Danionella cerebrum (assembly GCA_007224835.1). NCBI lineage: Eukaryota > Metazoa > Chordata > Actinopteri > Cypriniformes > Danionidae > Danionella > Danionella cerebrum. Next base: position 2,836 of record SRMA01023914.1, read on the forward strand.
AATACTCACGCGTTCGCTAACTGTTCTTAGGAAACCCAGATCAGGAGAATGAAGAGCTGAGGGTCATTATTAAGAAGATCTGGAAGAGAACTAAACCCAAAGTGCTGGATGAGGTGATTCCACCCCCTGCTGGTGAGAACTCTGTATTTTAATTTGAGAAAAAACTAAATGTTATTTTGGAACAGAATATTTTAAATAGGAAGAGATAGGATATTTGCTCTTACTGGTATTTCATGCCGTACTGTGCAACAGTTTTAGGCAGATGTGGACAAATAGAAAGCCTTCAGAAATATAAATAATAGGGGTGTAACAATAGATCACAGTGCAAAACGTCACAATATTATGAAAGTAAAAATTTTATACATTTAGTTAAAAGTTAAAAAATAGATAACTGGCTCAAAAATTTAATATTTTAACTTCAGTCAAAATTATGAGATACAAAAGTCAAAATGTTGAGATTAAGAACTTTCTTGATTGTAAGAAGGTGAAGAAAGTGTGTGGGATAACATGAGGAGATAGAACAACCGCTAAAGATCTGCACTTAGTTCTCCAGGATGGAGCGATCTCACGAGTTCCTTCAAAAACTGTAATAAGTGATTAATACTTGTACCTTGTATCTTAATAGTTTAAAAAGAGTGAAGAAATTGTGAATGTGCTGATGATGGAAACTGGGGCTGGGTTAACAAGAAGAACACTAGAGAAACGTTGTATTTGTTTTTCAGAGGAGGAAGTCACTGTGGGGAAATTCTATGCAACATTCCTGATCCAGGACTATTTCAGGAAGTTCCGCAAGAGGAAGGAGAAAGTGGGTTTGGGAGAGGTGGAGAACGGTAACCCAACTGCTCTCCAGGTAGATCTTTATGCCTAATTCTCAAGCTTTCATATATTCTCCTTTATGAATATTTAACGCTGATATTCTGCTCTTGCACAAATCCAGACTACAAGCAACGGAAGTGTCTTATACTGCACATGTAGAATAGCTATAAAGCAGTACACCTCACTCTTTAGGCCTTTATACACCTATGCATCTACTGCAAGCAGGGGATGCATGCAGTGGATCTTTAATTTTAAGTACAAGAGAACTAATGTGACCATACACACCTGTCGGAAAAAACGCAGTACATTGATGCATCAGTTTTTACAGAAAGAGTCGCAGAAACAAAACAAGAGGAGAGGAGAGGAGAAGAGTGAAGAGCGTTCAACATTCAAACAAAGACCAAAGAAAATTTGTTAATTTAATGCATTAAACCACTGTGATTGGCTCTTTTGGTCACATGTCTTCATCTGAGCAATTCAGCAGTAGGCGGTGCTCGAGAACAAAAAAAGGGTCTGCGCCTTCCAGAGGGACAAAAGCAGTAGGAGAAGAGAAGATTAGAGAAGAGAAGAGGGAATTGCAGTTCATTTAAGCGCCATCTAGTGTTCAGGAGAGGGTCTATGCCCTCATTTTTAATCTGAAGAAAATTAACGCAGGCAGCTGACGATGCAGCCGCTGCAGTGCAAGGTGTGTAGGGGCTCTCTCAGTGTACTCCACTCTTCATATTGATAAGATGTCTACCTAGTACTTATCACGCAATACTCATTTCATCCGCAAGCCAGCAGGTGGGACACTAACCCATAATCCTCAGCTCCGAGGTTGATGCCTAATCCATTTTAATTTCAACATTTTTCAATCAATCCAACATTACAGGAGGAAATCAGGAGTGTGTTTTGTTCTCTATCTCTTGAACATTTGAATGCAACATTGAACTTACGTAGATGATGCGTGGGCTGCAGGCACGAATCCTTCTTACAGAGCCATCCATCTGTGAAGATGCGGCCCATGCTGCTTTTCCACCATCTTTGGAGGGTTACCACAGACATCCTCCAGCACCTTTTATTCAGTGCTAACTGAATGCTTATTGATACCAATTTCCTTCAAAATCTCTCCAGAAGATTAGCTTAGCTTAGATTAGTCAACTATGAGCACATTTTATTATGGGTTAAACTGTATATTAACTCAGGCAGACTCAGGTTTAATTTACTCACATAACATGGTTTATTTATTTTGTGGAGCTTCTGTTATAAATAGCACATTTTCTGATTTCTTGGCCATTTTTTAGAAAATAATGCACTTTTTGTCCACACCCATAAATGTTACATTTGGGGAGGAGTCAACATGAACAGAACTCCATCCCTACTGTGAAAAACGGAGGTGGGTCACTGATGTTTTGGGGATGTGTGAGGCCCAGAAGGCACAGAAAACTTGGTTAGAATTGATGGAGAAGATGGATGCAGCATTTTCTTAAACAGCACTCACCAGCCCGGACGCTGCGTATGGGATGTGACTGGAGATTCCAATATAACAATGATCCAAAACTCAAGGCCAAGCCCACATTCCATTGGTTACACCATAACAAAGTGAAGGTTCTGGAGTAGCCACCTCAGTCTCCTGACCTCAATATCATTGAACCACTCTGGAAAGAACTCAAACGTACAGTTAATACAAGGCAGCCTTAGCATTTACAAGAGAAGATGAAAAACCTCATCGACAACTACCTCAAGAGACTTAAGGCTGCCATTGATGTTAAAGGGGGGATACAAAATATTAAATAAAGTTTTGATCAGGGTCATTTGGAATGTTAACCATGTTAACCACTAACCATGAGTGTATTATCATTCATATTTTGTAAAAAAAAATGGCCAAGAAATCAAACATTTTGCTTGGAAATGCATGTATCTCCAGGATGTAGGCCTCAAAAACTGCCCAGTAAGCCGTCCACTTAGCCACATCAATAATAAGGAACAATTCCATACTGTTATATTCAATTTCCTTTTAATTCTCAAATTTTCTCTCCAGTTTCTTATCTCTTTTTCAAGTTCAGGTCTATCTAGTCCAGCTTTTCTTTATTTCTATGTTGAGCTGTATATATACTGTGGTACTCTCTCTTCCCGCGTGCATCTGTGTCAGGCCGGGCTGCGAACCTTACAGGAACTAGGGCCAGAAATGAGACTGGCCATGAACGAAGACCTGGACGAGGAAGAAGAGGCTCCGGTGGAGGAGCAAGAAGAGGATGAGGCAAATTATAAGGTGCTCATTAGTAGAATATTATTCATTTATTTTTGTCTTTTAACTGGATTTCTCTAAAATTGCCAGCTGTTATAGACGGCTAAGTGGTTCAGAAAGTGACAGACAGAAGAATAGGTTCTTAATTTAGAGTAATGAGGCAGATGCTCTACTGAGACAAAGAGTCATTTCAGCTTCTGATTGAATCTCAGTGAAAATTGAGGTTAGAAGAGAGCTTTTGCTGTTAGTTGTAGGGTCAGGAGGAGAAAAGGGTCATTGAACTTCTGGATTTTGTAAATTTTTTGACTGTTTTGGAAGCTTTGTTTGAATATAGAGTCAGAAATCTGAGTAGCTGTTTTCTCACCACACTCCAACAGTCCAAAAAATGCATTTTTAAAAAAGTGAAATGGCGTAGTAGTTGGTAGCATGGCTGCTTCTTAATTATAGGGTCACCTGTGTGAGGCCTTTGTAGAGAACCTGCTTCTGTTCCATGGGTTTTCTTCTAGATGATGAGTGGCCAAAATCATTCCTGGAGGGTCACAGTTTTTTTCTATTTTGTACATGTGAAATCATTTACACACAAAATAGTATAAACTCATAAAATGCTGCAAAGACTACAACGCTGAAGTCGTATCGGCCAATCAGAAGCCTTGTCTTTGTAATCAAAGAAGAGGCTGAACAGTGATGCAAAGGACAAGGCGTTACGACAATGATAAACCCCACCTCCAGCAACCCCGAAAACCCTTGGCCCGCACACTTTGACTGTGGTTTTCAAAAATGGACAACTGTATGAAAACGATGCTGCGTTTACATGTACATGGATTTTGTAACTGTGCAAAAGCGTATGTCTTGCACTAATAGCTGTGTATAGTGTGTATGTGTAACTAATATAGAGAGGAATATATAAAAGGAGACAATGAAATGATAAAAAAATTATCATTATCAGGTGCTTCTGCAAAAATTGGAAAAATAAAAAAGACCTTCCTCAATAACATAATGTTGCAGGATCTTCTTAGTGCTGTAGCCATGCTCTCAATGGAGAAAAGCACTTGTCAGAACAATTCCTGACTTATTTTAGAGAAATAACCCTCTTTATGCGCTCTTAACCCATAAAAGTCTTAAATTACAGGGGGGTTTTTTTTGCGGAAATGCTTGATATATATTTTAGTACAACCTTTTTTTAACAAATATTTTTAAATATTTTACACAATACGTCCACAACAAACCTGAATTGTACAAAAAAAATATGATACTTTTTGCATTTTTTAACTGTAAAATTTTTTCAATGAAAACGAGTAGGTTTTTTTTTACAACAATAATCAAATAATCAAAAGAGTTGTGACAAAATAAAAATTCATGTATCATCCCAAAAAAAACACAGACAAGGTCAAAACAATGTGAAAATTGAATAAACAAAAAAACATATATATTTTATATATAAATATAAATGTATATATCCAAGCACTTTTTGTGCCGTTATGCTTTTGTTGTGCCAGAACTTTGAAAAATACAATACATATCACAGGTAATGTGCTTCTAAGGGTTATGCCTTATTTTCAGCACTAGATGGCACTGAGGGAACGAATTTGGAGTCTGTAAAACGAAAAATGTTTTCTTACATTTTATTTTGAATTACTTTGCAAAAAGTTTGTATCATAACTGTTATAATGTTTGTTTAACACCAAAAATATTGTAAAAAGTAAGGTAAACATTATATTTGAAATCAAAATAAAACAATTGGAATTCGTATTTAATTAGTAAAGTACTTAAAAGTTCCCACTAAAAAAGCCTGTGTGATTACTTTTACGCAAAATAGAACTCTTCACGAAAACAAATAAGTAAGTCTAAATGTGAAACTCAAAACGCACAGAAGTTGTGCTTTGAATCTTCAATGTCTTATGTTATGCACTGAGGTTATGCTTGTGTTTCAATGTGTGATGTTTCTTAGAATGAAAACGGCTATGCAGGTCACACTGAGTCCACCAGCAGAAGCCGTCGCTCATCTTTAGCCACCTCTCCTGGCTGCATCCCTGCTCCCAACTCAGGAGATGCTGTTCTGAATGGTGGACTGGGACGACGAAGCTCTCTTGCAAAGACTCCAAATGGGAATAGTGGTCTGGAGCATGAGAGAAGAAGAGATAGCATGCGTTCCTCCATTCATTATCAGCATAGGAATGGACTGATTGATCAGCTACCTAGAAGGTACATGAAGTTGTCTTCATAGCAATTGGATGAATTGCTTTATAATTGTGGTATTGTGTTTGTTTGTTTGTTTGTTTATTAGACCGTCATACCCTAAATACCCAAGGTAAGAATTCAGCATGGAATGCAGGGCACCCAGTATCTTGCTACTTTCTTATTCAGATTGGTGCTCTCTGTTTTGCTCTGATTGCTGGTTCTCTTTCTTCACCAGAAGAGACTCCAGGGACAGATTCTCCTCTCCACTTTCTCGGAGAGAGGAAGGTGGCGAGTACCCAGGAGAACAGCGCTTCTATGGAAAGGACGAGGACAGCGAGAGTGTCATCTCTAGAGACAGGTAAGACATAATATAGGATTTGCAATTCTCCTTTATTTTAAATGTTATACTGGTATTCAAAGATCCCAATTAAAAATATCCATTACTCACTCAACGTAATTTATTTATGTTACACAACAAATGCCTATTATGACCATATATATGTGTGACCATATATGTGACCATATATATATATATATGTATGTATACAACCCATGAAGGAAGAACTTGGTACTTGATGGGCCGTCAGAACTATAATTCAAGAGGTTACAGACAGTTTACCAGTGGCCATGACTCCTCTGAATTTACAATGTTGCTGGATGCCCATAAATGGACTATCAAGAGTTTAAAAAGAGTCCTAAATTGTCCTAAAAGCACAAATGACATCAATCAAAGATATAAAAACCAGCACCCAAAACCCCTCATCAAACTCTTGGACCAAAAGAGTTATGTTATGTTTTTTTCACAAGAATAAGCCAATTCAAATCAATTAAATTTATTACAAACACAGTCTATCACATATTTTATTCATAACATTTGAAGACATTTGAAGAAAATTGATTTAACAAATGTCCCCTTGTTTTTGTAACATTTAAATGTTTCAATTATATTTAAATTATAACATAAAGGTAAGACCACCACTAGGGGGCAGTAAAAATATTTGTGTACTCAGAGCATGCAAGAAACAAAACATGGATGAAAACTTATTTTATACAATAAGGTGTTGTTTTGTGTTTACAGTTTAAGAGATTACTGCTGTTTATTTCAAATGTTGGAATGGTCCAGAAACTCGTATTGTGATATTTTTGTTTCACAATATGTTGTGCTACTATATAGTTACACCTCTATTGGTCGCAACTGTGACAGAAGAACATATAGAGTCGAGATTAAATGTAGCACTACTTAAAAAAAAATCATTAAGTATCTACGTTAACTATTTCAGGCGCAGATTTAATTACATGTAGCAGTCAAGCAGAAATAAACCAATCAAACAAAATGATTTGATGAATAAATGAGAAAACGCATAAACTTAGAATAGGGAAATGTGTTATAAGCAGGTAATTAATATAAACCACAATATTATATGTGCGTCAGTAATGTTTACTGTGTACACAAATCAATTATTTAATATATCCTCAATTTTCTATATGTTGAAGTCACCTTTGTACATAATGCTGACTATGAATTTTTGATTATACAATTTTTTACTTTCGAATATTTATTTACTTTCTTTGAATTGAAATTTCAAGTTTCAATTTTTCTCATTTTCTCACCAGACATGGTTATCCAGAGGACAGTACAATATTCCCAGGACACAGAGAAGTATATAATGGACACTCAACGAGACAGCCTTTCTATGGAAATCACTATGGAAACAACTATGGAGATGGCAGGAGGACAGCACGTAGACGCCTGCTGCCAGCAACACCCACTGGTAAAATATCTTTCAATATTTATGGACTGCTTAAATAAAGTGATATTTTTCCAATTGCTTGCTATTTTTTAGGGAGAAAGGCATCATTTAACATACAGTGTTTAAGAAGGCAAGGGAGCAGCGATGATCTGCCCATACCAGGAACGTATCATCAGAACTCCCCGCCCTGCAGAGCACGTGCACAGGTGAGGAAAGGCTATAGTTTTTGCTGTAGGATCACCTCAAAGAGGAGTGTCCCATATTATTTTGGTCATTTCTAGCATGTAGGCCATTCACTGGTTACACCAGTGCGTGTTTGCCAAGCACGGCAGTTGTTTTGAATTAAGCAGGATGGAATCAACTCACCATTTAATTTTGATCTAAAATCTAATGTGTAGGTTTCAAAAGGGTTATTAGCAGTGAAAGGAAGCGATAACCCTTGGAAGTACAATACCTGTGATGTGGCTTGTGTTTTTCTAAGTTCTAGCACAAAAAAATGCCTCAATAGAGTATAAGGTTTGCCTGTTTTTTTTTCATACAGTTTTGAACACGCCTTTGCTTTTGGAGGTATTTATGATTTTTTTGTTTTAAAATATAAAAGCCATTCTCACTTTGCTTGATTTTTGGCAGTAAAAAAAATGACAAAATTCAATTTTGAACATTTTTTGCACAAAGTCAGGTTACTTGTGGAATTACTATCTAATGTAAGGAAAAAATCCTTGTAAAAAGCTGGGTATCTACGAAAAACGATGTCAAGCATTGCCACAAAAAAAAACGTTTTAAAGGAAATTTATTAGTGCAAAATGACAAGTTGTAAAAACACTCAAATAGGCTCCGGATTTCTAAAAGTTATAATCATATCCAAGCTAAACAGAAATAAAACCCAAACCTCTTTGCAATATATTGACTAAATGAAGACCTGTAAGGAATGACTCCAAAACAACTGTCCTTAAACAAACTTTTGACATGGTCGACCATCAGATCCTACTGTCCCCACTCTAAGCAAAGGGCTTTGCTTTGGACTGGCCTCACTACCAAATCCTTCAGAGTCAGCTGGAGGGGCAAAGTCTTAGCAGCTGCTCACAGGTGTTCCACATGGTTCACTTCTTGGTCCTCTTTTCTTCTTATCCGAAACCCTTCCCAGGGTCCCATCATCCACCCTCCACCTGTCCTGCTGGTTACAACCCGTATAAGAGACTGTCTAAAGGACATCTCGACGTGGATGAAGGCCCATCATCTGCAGCTCAACGTGACAAAGTCTGAACAGTTGGTTTTTCCTGCAGATCTCACTATCAAGTCCTCAACAATCTCCCCCTATGCCTCAGCCTGGAGCCTTGAAGTGATCTTTAATGATGCTAAACCCATTAGTTTCATTTTTTCAACCTCTTACCAACTCAACTTCTAGTTCAGGGCATGTCAGGACTACATTATTGGAATCCTTCTGCAGCCAGACCTCTACAAATGATCCAGAACTCAGCAACCTGACTAGTTCCATGGAAACTAGAAGACCCTGTGTCACTCCTCTCTTCGCTTCTCTTCACTGGCTTCACTAAAATGCAGATGCTTGCGTTTACAACAAACACAAGCTCTTGCAGTCCTACTTCCATCACCAGAAGCCTGCATTCAGTAAATGAAAAGAAGCGTCCAGTGGTTCCATCTTAGAGACGCAGTAAATCTCTCACCAGAACTTTCTCATTCACTGTTCTTGGCTGTTAGCTCTTCTATGAGCACTTGTGACATGTTAGTTGTGTTTATTCCCACAATCTGCGAGTCGCTTTAGACAAAGGCGTCTGCTAAATGCATGGATATAAATGTAAACGTTGATTTCATGATGATGACCTTTTCTTGTCTCCAACAGGGCTACGGCAGTTATGAATCTCGCCGTAGCAGCAGTAGATCATCCACTGGTTCGACAACATCCTGGGCGAACACTGGTCCTCGTCGAGGCCGCCTCCTTTATGCCCCTCTCATCCTGGTGGAGGAGGAGGGAGCCACACGGGCTGGGAGTGCAGGCATGTGGGACAAAAAACAAGGGGGTGGAGGGGTGCCCACTGAAAGTCACCCCCCTGCTTCAGAGTGGTACTCGGAAGCTTCTGTTGACGGAGCAGGACAGCCATACAGGGCCTACACCACCCTCAGAGTCCCACCACAGCTCAGTCCTCACTATAGGGAGAAAAGGGGCAGCGCAGACAGCCTGGTCGAAGCGGTAAGAGCAAAAGAACATTAACCTGATCTGGAAGGGGCATGTCCCATACTTCGTGTTTGACTCCTCTCATTGATTATTAGACAACAACCCCCCACCACGTCCTCACCACATTTAAATACAATGTCATCTGAACCAGCCTGGTATATAAGCATGATTTTGTGGGTACCAACCCACAAGCAAGTAAGACGAAGGGGTGGAAGGAGGGGAAGTTCTGACACTTTTATAGGCGAGATTGGATTGGCTTTAATGATTACATGCCCAGCTTGGTCCTAATAACTCCTCCCGAAACTTGTTTATTTAAAACGTCATGCAGTACAAAGGGGTTCTCTGGGTTTGGGACAATGAACCCTGTTTTTTCCCAGGACAACTTGCATACTAGAGCCACCAAATATACGGCGATACTAGGCTTCATCTATGTGTGAAAAGTCACCGAATTTCACACTTGTGTCAAAAATGGTGACATTTGCAACTGATTGAAAAAAGGGTGTGGCAAAATGGAAAAAAATGCATTCAGCTTATGGTGTGCTAATAGTTTGTTGTAGGCAAATTAAATTCTGATTTAAGGGTGCCAATACTTAAATATAAGTAATATGGATTGCGTTTCCAAACTTTACAGGAATTCTGCAAAAACGGCTTAAAATTGCCACTTTTGCTCATCTTCAAATTCCACCAGTCCTATTTTAAGACATATGGGAAATTAACTGGCAAAGTTTTTTTTGACTTCGTTAGAAAAATGGCAGCCATTGGAATTCGAAATTTTGCCTTAAACAGGAAGTTGTTAATAACTCTGCCATAGAAAGTGTGATAGGGTACTAATTCACCATGCGTGTCAAAAGTCCATGTCTGAATATATCTTTATAGCAACCTACTGTGTCAGTGGTAGCGCCACCTAGTTGTAATATCTCATTTTCTGCTGTTTTATACTGCAGACTGTGTTTGAAGAACATGGAACGCTTATGTAAATAACCAAGACCTACAGTTTGATATTTTCCGAAAGTCAGTTATTTAGAACTTTCTTGTAAAAAATTGTACAATTCCAATTGGTTGTACTTTAACGAACTCCTTCTAGAGATTTCATGTGATCAAACTCTGGCGTCTAAATGGCTCTGGAATGTTAAATTGCGAAGCTTTGGGATGTTTTGTGCTTAACAGACTGCTGAATTTCAATGTTTCACCAAGAAGCAGGGAATTGTTATATCTCTGCCGTGCACTGATTGATCGGGATCAAATTCCCCGTATGTATTAAGACTCAGTGTGTGAACACATCTATATAACGAACTGGTGCCAGTTAAAATTGACTGACAACTTATTTATTGGTTTCCAATGTATAACTTTGCCTTTTCTAAAAATAAACTCAGGTACAAAATGAACTGAAGACAGAGTAAGGAAACAATTTTTTTTTGCCGAACTCAAAAACATTTAAGATTTTGCAGTTTGCAGTGTGGGTGATCAAAAATAGAGAGATCTGCATTGAAAATGAAACTTAATATTCTATGTATAATATAACGTAAATAAAAGAATCTCTCTCTAAATTAACTTGGCTAGTCTGTGTGATCAGCCTGGTTAATAGACTTAGGCACTGATCCTCATTTTATCTCTTCTTCAGGTCTTGATATCAGAGGGCTTGGGCTTGTATGCAAAAGACCCAAAGTTTGTCGCCTTTGCAAAGCGTGAGATTGCGGATGCCTGTCACATGACCATCGATGAGATGGAGAGCGCTGCGAGTGACCTGCTGAACCGAGGGGGATCCAGGGAAAGGGAAAGTTTCCAGAGCCACGCAGACACAGGGCTGGTTTACAGCGACGAGGAGCCCATCCGAAGCCATGAGGAAGATGAACTGGCCGACGAGATGACCTGTGTGACATCTTTCTGAATAACTGCGTTTGAGCCAATCAGAGCAAATGCTGATGCATTGATCACATAAAAGCTGCTTCAAGTCACATAAAGGACTGTCACAAGGGTCAGCTGATGAAGTGCAGCGGGGCAGTTTTACTTCTGTACATTCAGGACTCTTTTTTGTAAACAACACATTGGTGTTTTTAACATGTAAACATGAGAAAATATAATTATGCAAATACTTTTTATTTATTTAATTCATTTTAATTGTACAGAAAATATCAAATCTTGCTTTGTTTCATAGTTTGTGTATATACTGTATGTGCATTGTTTCTACACACTGCAACATATCTTACATTGACATGGACTGCTTGATAAAACATAATTTTCCTTTTTTTGTTAACATTATGTTTAAATTGAATAGCAACGATCACATTTGAACCTTTGTTGCTGTGCCTAGTCACAGTTTGTCTGTTTGGCTGCATTAGCCATGTTTCTGTGAATTATCTTGCGAAGTCATCAGAAAAATTCAAGATAGTTCTCGGAAGATCTTTATAAATACTATTCCACATTTCAAAGTTGTGCAATAATAACTTTTTCCAGCCATGACGATTTGTATCAATGTTGTACATATCGATACAACCTGAACACCTCAAATGTTTTACAAAATGTGAGTGAAAGACTGACTGAATTATGTTTGTAAATGAATATAAAGGTTAACTGTTTGGACTTGTTGCCGTTTCCCTTTTTTATGTTCCCTATTTCAATAGGGGAATAATAATTGGTGGGTCCCCAGCACTGATTTTTAAAACTTTAAACTGAGTATTAATTTTGAGTTTGTTGCCTTTATTATGAAGGTCTTTCTCAACCACATAGCAGACTGTTCCTCTCCCAGTTTTGAGCCTCCTACACTGCTGTTTCTGTTTCAGTTCAGACTTAGGTTTCAACCAACCTATGACATTGAGATTTATTTTAGAGCTTTTAAGCCTCTATTATGACGAGAAACCTGACGTTGATAGCAGTTTGGCTGTTGCTCTCTGTTTTAAGCCTCTTACATACCTGTTTCTGGCTCAGTTCATGACTGGGGTTTCAACCTACATGTAACATTAAGATTTTTCGTGAGTTTTTTTTTTTGCCTTTATTATGAAAAGAAACAATCTTTCTCAACCTAACCTTGGTAGCAGAGTTTGGCTGTTTCTCTGCCAGTGCCAGCCTTTTATGCAGCTGTTTCTGTTTCAGTTCATGACTGGGGTTTCAACCTATGTGTGACAACTGAGAATTCTTTTGTATTAGTTTCAAAAATAGTTTTTGCCTTTACTTACAGGAGAGTTAGCCATGAAGTAAATAGGAGGATGGACTTGGAAAAAAACCTGCAATCAACAAATTTGGCAGATTCCTGTCCGTCAGTGCAGATTCAAAATGATTGTAGGAGGTACTTCCTCTGCAGTTAGCACTGACAGAACTTTAAGGAATCGGACACCACACAATACCAGTAGATAATGCTTGACACCAATGCCCAATCCTGGTTAATTGGTGTTTAAAAAAAGGTCCAGAGGTTTGCAAGACAACTCCATTTTCTTGTGATTATGAGATATCTGTAACTTTTACGCATGCAACTGATTGTTGGAAGCTTTAAAAAAAACTAAGATTGTAGCAAAAAAAAACAAAAATGGCACGCGGGAAATTGAAACTCTTGTGGTTGCGAATATTATTTTCTTATTAGGTATAAATATTTTATTATATGATGACGGTTTTAAATCCTTAATGGTTCTTTATTTTTCCCGACAGACAGTTTTTGAGTATAGAGCGTTAACTTTGAACATTTAAATTGCGAACTCTACGTATGTAAAGGTAGGTAAACATGTTTTTCTCATCTAATAATTTGATTTGTCAATGTTTTGGATCAGCCCATCTTGTATTTAAGATTGAGTGCCAAGCCCAAAGATTATGCAAGAAAGGAAATGCCACTAAGGCAACTCACTGTGTTGTTCGATCTGCTAACTAAGCCTTTGCTTCGTAAATAAATACTTTGTGATTTTGTCAATTCATAATTGGACTCCTTAATAAATTTTCCCTCATTTTCCACCACCTTCTCTAATTAATGTTTGTTTTAACCATGTCAAGGAGACAGCTGTTGTGCTTTGGGCTTGGAAAAAAAAGAAATGGGACGGGTGGAATAGAATTATTATGATGATGTTTTGAGTGGAAGAGGAATAACACCAAATAATAAGAAAAACGCTAACAATTAAAAAAGTATTGCTACCCAATAGACAAATATTGCTTTCAGAAATCAAAGTGCACGTATTAATTTCCAATCAGTGAACAAAATGAACTCGATGGTTCCAAACATCTTGGGAGATCCAACCTCTTTTCTGCTGATCCCTAGTCCCAGACACACTATATGATGTAGACGTCATCACTTCCAGTACTTATTTACACTGATTATAGTTATTATTGACTTTGGGAGTATGCTTGGGGTCCTTGTACTGCTGCTGAAAAAATTTGGGGCCAATCACAAACCTGCTTTCCACAGCATTGAGAACCCTACTACAATGACCAAACCTCCAAATCCATCTGCAGAAAAGCCGTTCCGAGCAATTAGCAAAATTACAACAAAAAAAACAACATTTTTAGGATATGTAAATATTCTTTAAACATTGTGCTTCGGAAAAATATACTTTAATCTCTCCTCTAAAAATAGTGAAGGCCTATGACTCAGTTCATATCTGCCCTAGGAATTCTCACTTGCTAACTTGAATCGCTATATTCTTGCGGATATTTTATTCGTTTGGTGAATAATTGTCCCCAAAAGGTATACTTGATTAATCAAACGACCTCACTCAATCTCAGCTCTAGTGAATTTGATGTAGTGTGGTCAATCACATTCATAATTTACGGCCTCTGCAGAGAGTGAAGCCCGAGCGTGGAAAACAATAGCTGCCTAAACATAATCGAGACCTTCCCCTTTTAACCTACGCTTCTTTATACAGTGTATGTCGCCGAAAAACAACGTGTGCTCCTTCTCCATCGCGTCCATATATTTGCTTTTTTGCGCACCAAACTCGCCTTCTGGTAGTGTGTGACGCAACTGTCGCTGTTCCGTCGAATCTCCCCCCCTCCGCGGGCTGTTCCGCCTCCGTCGCTTTCCTCCCGCCGGTTATAGCTATTTCTCCTACCTACGAGCAGGCGACTAACATGGATATTGCAAATCAGGTAACCTTTACCTGGTTTTAATGTTTGCTGGGTGGTTGTGATAGTATTTTGCTATTATGTGTTTATTCTGGGTCTTGTTGTAGACGACGGAGACGCGGAGGTAGATATTATATTGAAAAAAAAAATCGAATGTAGAGAGATTCCCTGTTGTTTTCAGTCTGATTAAAATAAACGTGTTTCATTTGCGACTTCCTATGTTTGATTAGCGGCACAGGTGTGGCGTTATGTTTCTGTGCGTTGCCGATTTGCTTGAAGTATGATCCAATCGAGCGCTTAATGGGGGTGTTACATTTACATGTATTGGTTTGGTATAAAAATTGCATTTAATATCGAGTTTACATACATATACATACATATAGTAGGTATTAAATAAAGCTGCCGTTTTTGCCATACAGATGCGCTGGAGCTGCTTTTTAAAATGGCAGCTGACTTTCATCCCAGCTCTGTGACTTTCAGAGCGGAGCTCAGGCCTTTGTGTATTTATTAAACCTTTTTATTGATAATGTCTATATGCGAGTGAATATATATCATTGGGAATTCCGTCTGGACACATTTAATCAATTGGTTAATACGTGTTATTTCAAAACGTCGACGAACGCGCATTTCTGTGGACGAATATGTCAACATTGACTTAGAAATTCAGTAGAAATGACTCTAAATGTAATGTATGTACGATTTTTTTCTTATAGTGAGAAAAATATGACAATCCTCACGGGCAAACAATGGTGTCGTGTAAAACCGCACCTTCCTACGTCATTAAATGTCGGAATAAATCAGTTTGCAAATAATATTCGATTACGTCCCTTAATACGTGACTTTAGTGGCATTTAAAGCCACCCTGTGTATGGTTTTGACTGTGGTGTATAAAAATGGCTTTTGTGTGGCTGCTGGTGAGCATCTCAATACGTGTTTCTGGCTAGGAGATGGTGATGACGCGTGCGCAGGCGTGATGATGCTGATGCTGGCCTTGATTCAAGCTCCTCGCCGCTCACTCACGTTTCTCTCCTTTTCTTAGAGCCCGAGCCATAAACTCAAAGATGTGTGGACCCAAAGGCTTTTAAACGCCTGTTTGTGTAATGAGTCATCAGCATCTTAATCAAAAGCCTGTTTGACAAAGAGTTTGGAGGCATTTATTCAGCAGAATAGAGTTGTTATCACGATGGAAGACAAAATGTTGACACAAATAACTTTTCTGGGGTTGTCCTTCAAAATCTTGTTGTAGTCTTCCTTTTTTATCATGTTTCCTGGGCATTAAAAAAAACCCACAGCATCATACCCCCACCACCATGTTTGACTGTGAGATTAGTGCTCTTGGGATTGAATGTCTGCCTTTTCTTTCTGCAAACACATGTATTTCCAAGTCTGACCAAATGACACATTTACAGGATGCTTTGAAGTAGAGTCTTTCTTGATTTGGAACCTCAGCCAAGGGCTCAATTGAGTGTCTTCATTGATGGATTGACCCCTGGTTTTCTTTCCAACACTGTAAAAAATATGACATAAAATGTATGTATTTACTGGCGAAGAAGTTGCCAATAAAATCCTGTAAAATAGAAACTAGTAGCTGTAAAATGGAGTACAGTATATTTCTGCTTAACCGTTTACAACGCATTGCTACTTTCAGAATACAGCCTTTTACAATAAATTCAGTTTAGCAGGATCTTGTTTTGCAGGATTCATCTTGTATAAAAAATCCAATAAAAAAACTGTGAATTTAACAAACCCAACAATTAGCGTTAATATTTTACTTATTAGCTTTAATGACATTTCTGCAAATAATTATTTTAAATGCAAACTGCACTGTGCTCTTTACCATTACATTTATGTGAATGCATCAAAACAAATTTTAAAAATCCCTCAAATTCAAATCTGTTGCGAGAAAAGGTACACAGCCCTTTACAAAATAGTCAAGCGTAATATTTATGGAGATTTGACATAACTTTTAACATTTGAAAAAAGTGAATTTACCAAAAATAAATGGATATTTAGTGGTGGATCTTCAGCTATTGTGCTTCGGTCCACCAGATTTCAAACACCATATCACTATATAAACACTATATTTAAGATACATTAAAAGCACCTTCTACCCTTCATTACCCACAATGCATTGCTAATTACAGCAATACATTGTAATTGGGCCAAACAGTACATTCCTGTAAAAAATCGCTATCAAATCAACTGCAATTTGTTAAAGTGAACCTTTCTTTTTCTTCTTCACTTTTTTCTCTTTCGCTTCCTGCCTCTATCTGTCTTTTCCTCCACTGTGCCGGTCTCTTTACACTTCTTGATAATGCTTGTCACTGCAGAAATCACTTTGATAAATGTGTGTTTCCTTCTCCAGATTTTTGAGCATTAAAAAAATCGTTCTGTGAAGCTGAGACGAATGTGTTCTGTCTTTGCTTTGGCAACAGTGCTTGTGATTCATTAGTTGCTTTGCAAGATAGTAGCTTAACGTGTCATTGAACTTCTGCACTAGCCTTTTCTAACTGGGCTAATGACAGTGACCGTAGCTGCTTTTATTTCTTTATATTTTGTTCAAGCAACTAAAATAAAAACATATTCCCTCGAAGAAAAGGTAATTTGTGAATATTGAAAAGAAAAAAAAAATCACGTTATGGGGTAGTCTTTTTTTTCAACTGTAAAAGAAGCACATGTAGGGCAGCAACATCTAGACATCGTTTCAGTGAATATAACAGAAATCCGAATGTTCGGTCCATCAAACACGCCACGATCGCAAACCGTGGGCACCAATGGGACATCATACATCTGACTGAATGAGTGGTGTCAAAGAAGAATAGTTTCGGAGTGCCATATCGGATCCGTTTTTGCCATGGAGAAAGACCATGAAAAATAATCTTTTGATCATGTGAACAGGGCATTAGAGCGCCACTCATCCCACATTTTCATAGCAACTTCGCACAGGAAACAGGAAAGACCATTTTGGCGACCCAGATGAAGAGCAGCCTGCTGAGAAGCCATCCAAAGATTCGTGCGAATCTCTATTCGGATCAGTGTGTAAAGGTCTAAAGCGATGTGATCAGGTGTTTCATGAAGGTTGAGGCTAAACTGCCTTGCATGACCAGTTCTATTCGTGTATAGAACAAAGATGCTGGTTTGAGATGGCTGTGAGTTGGTTAAAGCTGGTTTGACCTTGCCCATGTTTAAAAACACAGCTTTGGCTGGTCATGTTGGATTTACCACTAGAGTGGGCATGGCTGTAGCCCTTCAGGAATGACTTTGAGTATGTCTGGCCCAAATCTTTGAATCTCTGTGTGTGTCTCTCTCTCTTTGAATCTAACGATTTCCCTCATGTTTGTTTGTCTTTTAACAGTTGGTTGCCCAGGGGCAGTTCAGGGTCTTGAAAGTCCCATTGGGTTTTATCAAAGCTTTACAATGGGTAAGTTAATATCTATATGCATACCATGCTTTGATCTGTTCGTGTGGTTTTTAATGCTGCCTCACAGCTTCCATTAGTATTTTTTTCCTGGACTCTCTGGCTTCCTTTCATTAGTCATGTTTGCATACAAAGAATCCAAAGAACTGGAATATTGCTTAAAATATTTGCAAATAAAGAACCGTTTCCATCCAACAAGTTCGAGAGAACAAAATTGTCACTTCCTGATAAACTGGTGTCAAATATCAAAACAAAGATGGAAGTTGCTTGGATAGGAGAAGGCCCTTTTTGTATATAATAACTTACTATCCGCAGTCATGTTGTCTTATTTTTCGAGGCGAGATACTGCTCATTGGGAACCCAGGTTGTCGAGAGAGTCCTGGGAGGTTATAATCCCAAACCACTTTGATGACAGACTTTTAGAATTTTAGAATTACCTAAAGATGTGCCATGAAGTCTGTTTTCCTGTTGCCCCAGTTCCGAAAGAAAAATAGATTGCCTTTGCATTGGGATTTATTCTTTAAATGCGTTTCCATCGTAGTTTAACCACTTTTTTCTCATTGGATAAAAAGTTTATCTTTAGCAGTTGTGTGCATCATTTTATATTTTTCAAAATTTATGCGGATCTTGGTGCTTCCTTCCAGGGTTAATAATTCGAAAAATATTAAAATAGGTT
Source organism: Danionella cerebrum (assembly GCA_007224835.1). Lineage (NCBI taxonomy): Eukaryota > Metazoa > Chordata > Actinopteri > Cypriniformes > Danionidae > Danionella > Danionella cerebrum. The sequence goes on from SRMA01023914.1 coordinate 21,133, forward strand.
GATGGAAATGCAGCTATTGTCCAACAATACACACAGCAGGTTCTGTGGTGATTCAAAAACTGCACAAAGTGTTCTTGAGAATTGAACATCTGTTCCAACCAGGTTCCAACCTTACATGTACATGATAACAATGGTCAAGGAGGTAGACAAAGGCTAGAGGGAGATATTGCTGAGATTTCATTGTATTAGGTCAATTTCCAAAGACAATCAATCAGTGGGTGGGGATATTTGTCTGATACGAGCGAATAGAAATGGGCCTGAAAGACCGTTTTTTTTTTATTTTTTTTTTTTTATTAATATTATAACCACCTGACACAAAAAAGTGCGTCAGCCCACCAAGAATTGCCGGTGGTCAATCCATGCCTGGGTCCATGACTTGTCCACCTGACCCATGGAACAATAAAAGCAGTTGTTTTGCTCATGGCAACTGATCCCTCGCCTGCTTACAGAGGTGGTCTGTGCACAAATGGGCAGGACAGGTGCCTCGGTTTTGATCTGCTGTACCCAGATCCTACTGCCATCTTCTGGTGAATAAAAAAACAGCTTTTTTAAATCCTCAAGGCATATCCATATACGGTTCGCTTCCATGAAGGTTTCACCCTTTAACCCGCCCCCAACTTTGACAACCACTATCATGGGGAATTCCATAAGGATTCCCCTACAAACTGCTGATGCCCGAGCAATGCTCTGTGCCACAGCTAAAGGACATTGAAATGCATCATTAGTGATCTCTTGATTTACCACAGCGTGAGGAAGATAAAGCTTAAAACTCAGTGGTTTCTAGGGTCACATACAGTTGTGCTAACTACCCTGTCACATTTTCTGATTATTTTGGCCATTTTTCATATATTATGAATGAAGATGCAAATGCATTTTGCCACTCATGGGTTGTGGTTGGGTAAAGCTCATCCCTATGCAGATCGGGTGCGCTGTCTGACCCGGAAGAACAGCAGATCAAAGTGAATGAAATAAGAACAATGCAGAGAAAGTGTGTTTTTTGTTGATTTTAATGTAATTAAAGTTGGACAATTCCAAGAAATTGGGCACCGACGATGTCAATAGTAAAACAACATGACGTCGTCCCAAGCATCAGTTTAGAATTGTTCACAGACCCAATGTCACAGGGAGCATTGCTGCCTAATAAATGGTGATGCAGCAATATTAGCGGTTATGCTAACCAACCCAACACTTCACAAAACACCTGATGTCGGTTAATAATGTAAACAAAACACAACTAGAAAGAATAAACACATTCCAGATTATAAACCTCTACAATATTTGCATGAAACAGATCCAAACTTTCTTCATTAACTTTATCTCACGGAAACAGCACGAGAGCGAGTTAGCATACACAGGCACTAAACTGCGTGAAGCGTTTTGTTATTTCTATACATGGTGGATTCATTCGCTTGTGAATTGAAGGCTGTAGGAGGAACGGGGTAAACAGTGCATTTTGCAGAGGCATGTGTGTTTTTTCATTATTAATATTGCATTTAGATTGGTGCAGTGCTAGTACAGGGTGCTCAAATATTTTTTTTATAAATGCTTTAAAAATGGCATAATATGGCCCCTTTAATAAAAATATGTTTATTGTAAAATTCTGTTTGATTGATGAATTTTCTTTCAGTTCATCTTTACAAAAAATGTTTGCTTTAATAAGAATAATTGTTTATATGAACATCTCTGCAGCTGTTTAAATACCTTGTTTTTAATCCCCACTGCTTCCACAACTGACTTTTGAAACTTCAAACTGAAAGTTCATACTAATTATGGCCAACATTTTATGTTTCTCCTGTCCTCATTTAACTTGTTTGGTTTGGTTCACCGTGCTTTGCTGTGTCCTCATGCAGATCTATTGTTTTCTTTTCCATTGTGGTTTTTTTCCATACATAGTACAGCTCAGCTCAGTCTTTTGACAGATGGCAGAGCATTTTGTCAAATTCAGAGCCTCACTCTCCATTACGTTCCTCTATATGTAATCTCTCTGGTTCAATCTCCCAGATTTAAAAAAAACTAATGTGCTTATGTCTATGTCAGGTTGTTGGAATCATGTGTTGGAAGATGCTTTCGCTTGTTTTTTAGCCTCCATGATAATTAAATTCTTACACCACCTAAAGAATGTCAAAGGGTTTTACAATGTCCCCAAATCACTTTTGCTCCAGTTCAAATTCGCATATTCACAAAGCTGCCATTTTGAGAATGAAAGCGAGGCTCTGGTGGAGTAAACCCAGTAGTGTGAAGAAATGTAAGAATAAATGTAAGAATTAAAGAATAATCAGCTGCTATATTGGTGTTGTAGCCTTCGATAAAATTTATTTTTTATTTTCGGCCCAAATTTAACCATCAATGGTTTTCAACCCCATGGTTTTTTTTTACCTTTAATTGCAGGGTTTTTTTAACACTAAAGCCTCTCTTTCATTCTTAAATTCATTTCATTTAAATAGATTTTCATTCATTTATCGCTATTGCACAATTTATAAATCTATAAATTACATTCTATTTTTAGGTGTTTGCAATCTTTGCATTTTCCACCTGCGGGAGTTACTCCGGCTCCTTCAGGATGAGTGTGGAGTGCAAGAACAGATCTGACAGTGACTTGAAAATCGATGTGGATTTCGAGTATCCCTTCAGGTATAAATTTCAGATAACCAGAGAATTATTCATACAATTCCCGCTATGATAATTAGACATGTGATGTAATGATGCAGCATCTATAGTGGTAGTCATTGAACATTTTTGTTTTAGCTTTTTCTTGCTAAGCATGTAAAACAGTGTCTTTTTTTTTTTTAAATGACCTATAGTGGCAAAATATTACATAATGTTGAAGGGCAACAACTAATCAATGTTACTGATAATAATGGCAGTTCCCATTATCAATTAGTCTGCATATGCGGGTTTGATCATAGTTTTAGTTAATATGGCCATATTGAAATGAGAACAGTCATTGTGATTATAAAGAACCCCTCAGAACAGACTTGTTTGGAAAAATAGGTTCAGTTTATCAATAAATATCTGTACGTGATGTTCATGTGAAGCGCGTGATACCTATAAATGGAAACTAACCACCTCCAAACAAAATCAGATACGTAATTAGAGGGATTCTGATCAGTGCCAGCAATCTCTCTTTCTCTTAAGAATTATTAGTTCAACTCGTTCTTTTCTCCAGCACATACAGGTTTGTGTAGCTGATATGAACATTGTCACCTTCTCAGAAAAAATCGAATCGATTGCAAATCCCTTGAAGAAGGAATGTGTCCATGCATGAGCACTTATATAAAATTATTTCATTCATTTATTTGTCAGGTGTTCACTCTTTTGAGTTGTGATAAGTCTGAACAAAATGAGAAATGACTGATGGACTGACTTTGATGGCACACGCCTTTTGCAAGAGAAAATTACGTAATTAATGAATATTAGAAAAAGTACAGGAATTCTTTAACAGAACTAATTCCAAAAAGATCCAGAAATGAGCTTGAAATGGTGTCTAAATGACTAAAAGTTGTGACAAATGACTAAAAGTAATCATAAACATATTTGTAATAATGCATTGTATAAATATGTTTTAGCTAAATGTAATGTTGTACTCATCAGCCAAACACAGAGAATCAATTTATTATCCTTATTTCCCCATTATCCTTATTTCTCTCCAACATCCCACTCTCCATTTTGAAAAATATCTTACTTGTCATTTTCCTGTATGTCTTCCAGGCTCCATCAAGTGTATTTCAATGCCCCTACCTGCAAGAATGGGCAGTCTGATCGTTTCTTCCTGGTCGGCGATTACTCGTCTTCAGCAGAGTTCTTCGTCACTATTGCAGTGTTTGCCTTCCTCTACTCCATGGCAGCCCTCAGCATTTACATCTTTGCTTTCGAAAAATACAGAGAGAACAATAAAGGACCATTAATTGTGAGTTTTGCCTAATTCAAGTGACACGTAGACCATTTTGGAGTGGCTATGGCTTCATTATTTGCTAAGAATCATAAAATCGAGGAGTAAACCAAAACGAGTAAACCAAGGGGCGTGGCTAGACCTAAAGAGTCTGCAAGGGAAGTTAGTTATCTTGAAACCCAGTTGCATGTAATAAAAAAAATGATACACAAATCTAAATTATATTTAAATCACAATAAGTGTAAAGTGTGATGTTTGACATACCTTTCAAACACCGTGTGTGGCTGTTGCCATGAGCATTAGGTTAGGTTTTTTCCAACTGCATTTATTTCCAAAAGAATTTTCACACACGGATAAAACGCATACATCACTCTACAATTATTGGCAAGACATTTTGGAGACCGTTTCTTTAATAGCAGTGTACCATTGTGGTACATATACAAATGTATTTACATATTTTCTTTTAATTAAGTATCTGTAAGATAGAAATCTAAAGACTAGTTCTCCATGAGAATCCATTCTGATACGTTTTTTTGTTTAAACACCAGAGAAGTACGTTACCTGGGGAGTAAAGCTACAACAGTTGTTAAAATGCAGACCAGGTAAAACATCGGGTCGGCCATTTGTTTGTGCATGATCCAGTAGGGGTCCGTTGGAGGGTTGCAGCTGATGCAAAGAGCACTGTAGGCCAGAGACACAAGGAAAAACACAAGGATTCTGCCGATCATGATCACCCAATGCACCACCGTCTGGCAGGAAAACAAAACAGAACTTGAAATTGGTACATGTATGTGCATTGTAATTGAAGGAAAATATTTATAATCCCATTTTCTGGTTGATTTCCGAGATAGAACAGAAAATACATCACAAACAGGAAATACATCACAAACAGGAAGCTGCTGAAAGATCTTTGTTCTCTTATAACTTGGGCTCTTGAGTCCAGTATCTCCATTTCTCACTCTCTCCTTTTCTCTACCCTGCTGTTTTCTTTCCCCTTCCCCTGTCTCTTTCATAGCAGTCCTGTGACTATGTTTAAGCTAAATAAAGCCTTATTTTCTGTTAAATCTTCTTAAAGCTTGCTTCTCTTCTTACTTGGTTTAGAATCAATAACAGCATTCTGTCCAAAACTGCATTGATTTATCATACATATATATTGAATTATAAAAACAGAATGGGACACTGATGATTTTTACCCAGTAAATTTGGTCTAGCTGCACTCCTGGAATAAAGGGTACGATTTATGGCATACTTTCTCATAGCATGCTCTGAATAATTGCAGGATTTTGGCGTGACGTGTGTGTTCACCTTCATGTGGTTGGTGAGCTCAGCAGCATGGGCCAAGGGTCTGTCTGACGTCAAGACAGCCACGGACCCAGAGAAGGTTCTGGATCTGATCCCCGCCTGTGAACAGGACGGCAACCGTTGCCGTGAAGTTTACGACCCTGTCATGTCTGGTCTCAACACTTCTGTTGTAAGATGGCTTTGTGAAGATGTTCCTATGGTTCAAGCTGAACATATAAACTCAATTATTAATTTTGTCTTTTCAGGTCTTTGGCTTCCTCAACCTGATCTTGTGGACGGGTAACCTGTGGTTTGTGTTCAAGGAGACCGGGATTGTAGCACCATTTATGCGCCAGCAGCCTGCGCAGGAGAAGCAGCCTGCGCCTGATTCTTATGGTCAGGGAGGTTATGGGCAGCAGGATCCATACGCTGGTTCCCAGGGAGGCTACCAGCCCGACTACAGTCAGCAGGGCTACAATCAGGGTGGAGACTATGGGCAGGGTGGATACGACCAGCAGGGGGCACCCACCTCCTTCTCCAACCAGATGTGAGCCAGCAGAGGAAGTGGAAGATGGCCGGAAAGATGAAGGTGTGTCTTTGAGATGCTAGGAATTAAGGAATTTGAAGCGTCTGTGTGATCACTGCTAAGTTGTTTGCCAAAAAAGTTTTTCAGGAACTTTTCATTTAAAGAAAATGTTTAACAAAATTTTGTTTTAAATGTTGATTAATTAATGGGAGGCAATCAGAAGTAGCATATTTATCTTTTGCTATTAGGTAGCGTCTACCAGCTTTACAAGAATACTTATGATTGGTCATATTAGCCAATTTTATGGGTGCTAAGTGCCTCTTAGGACCCACTTTTTTAAATGCACCACGAGTCTGAATAATGAAGAGAGGGAGAGGGGGAGCCAAAAAAGTAGTCACAGAATAATGATGAAACTAAGTGGAAACTAGAAATAAATCAGGAACCTAGAGGCACTAGACAGGTGACATGTCTAATCTTCAGCTTTAGCTCCAAACCAATTTCTCATTGTTATTTTAATATTATTAATTGTCAATTATAATGATTAAATGTGTTTGTTTGGGGAATAAAAGCAAATACTTTTAGGTATTTTATGTGTTCTGATCCATTACAAGCAGAAAACACTCTCCTATCCATTAGGTGGCGGCAGCGATGAAGATTAGCGCCATGGGCAAGGGTATGAGATTAAGCGAAAGGGATACGATAATTATTTTTTACAGTTAGACATTACAAGAAGTCATGATACTTAATATTCAAAGTAAGTTTAAAAGGTTGGCATAACTGATACAACTACATGAAACTTAATTCCAGTTAATGCTAATTTTGCGTCGCTAATAGCTTGGATATCTACTAAACAGGATGAAGCACTTAAGGCTTGAAGATCGACAACAGATTTTTTTGTTCTTGAGAAAATACCTTTTAACCATCATCATTGTAGAAGGAAGTTTTTTTTCTTCTAAATTTAAACGAAACCTACCGTCATCCATAACAAATGTTTGCTTGATTATTTATTAATATTTGTGTTGTATGAAAATTTGTATTTATTACCCTCTGGAACCCTGTGACCACTAAATATATTTTTTAAAATCTATATATAAAAAAAATCTATGAATGAATAAACTGACCTGGATTATCTGTGTAATTATTCGTAATTATTCACCTGCCAGCCAATTAGAATCCAGTATTCAAGCAAACCAAGAAATAGAGCAAAATAGCGCTCGTCTAAATACAGCAGCAAAACATGACTCCGAGTGGATTCCATGTCACAAATGTGTTCACATAAAAATCAGCCAAATTTTCACATCAAAATGGTCAATTAGTCTATTAATGTAGATTTATTTAGGGATTGATCAGCCTCTACCTCTACTTTTGATGGCTTCCACAGGATGTGTAAAAGTCTAAAATTTTAGTTTTATTCCAAAAAAAGTCTTACATTTATTTAGATTCACTGTTCTAGGTCTTAAATATTTTTCTGACACACTTCAGATCGAGTGTGCTTGAGAAAGATTTGCCAGCATGTTCTGCGAGAGCTGGTACAAGTAATATTTGTCAATTACAAAGGATTTAAAATTATGAAAACATTTGTTTTTATGTTATGAAATCCATTGTTTGTGTTAGATTTCATGTCATACGGAAAGGAAAAGGACTAATAACATTAACAAATCACAATGTAGCAAATATAAACTGTTTATTTCATTTCGGGGGGATTTTATAGTTAATTTATGGCAGAATTGAACTCAGAATTGATGACCAGGAGATCTTGGGACATGAATTCCAGCAGGTTTGATGCTCCTTTGTTGTGGGCATCCAACTAATTGTGCAGCCTTTAGAGACACAGAACATAGGCCGATCTTTCGAAAATGATGGGTTTGTTTCGGTTGATCTGAATAAACAATAGTCTGTTAATCACAGTATTTCCTAATAATTTCCATATCTTTTAATGGCAAATACATTGACACAAGCATCGCTTACAAAGTGTCTTAAATTTGTAATTCCATCTTTATGTGTACTGGTGAAACGTATCACTTTTGTTTAACTGGTGAAGTGAGTGGTGGTTTCAATTAAATGATTTCATTGTGTTTTCTTTGCAGGAAGGTGATCGTGTGACTTTCTGTGTGGTGCCTGAACCCTACCCACTATCCCATACTCTCTTTGTGCGTCTGTGCTTATGTTTGTGAAAGAAAAAGGGGTGGAACGACCAGGAGGGGGCGGGGTCTAATCTATAAACAACCAATGGAGGGAAGAGGGCTGGAGAAGTGGGGTCTCAATGTGCTGTTGAATATTGTGATGTATACGATGAAAAAAAGTTTGATCAAATTTGAAGACACTTGAAAACTGTACCAAAATATGAAACACATTAAGCTTGTTTACTATAAGAAATTCGGAATTGGAGATACAGTAACGCTAACCTTGAGAGAATGTATTTGTCTTCATTGTAAAGCTATAGTTTGTGCGTATAAATGGGATTGTCACATTTAAATCCCTAATAAAAGTTCAGCATACATAATAAAGCCCCCACAGAATTTATCCGAGGTGGCTGATGAAGTTAGCTCCACTAACTTGAGTTCTGGCGTTTTAACGTTTTTATTTCTCCATGAGTGGGACGGAAGTGACTCATGGAGGGGTCCAATCATTTCAAGAAGCAAGCAAAACGATCATGGAAACTTTAGAGCATCTCTCATTTACCGGCTTTTTGATTTTTTCCATTGTTCTCACTTTCTCTTGTAATGTGAAAAGCCCATGCGTTCTCGGTTCAGAATTAGCATGGTTGTTCATGACGCACCGCCTCCGAGTGCCGTGTTGGTGTAGTGTTGTTTAAATTAAAGGCTGTTGAAAATAGATATATACATCGATATATTAATAAATGGACTGGGATTTCGTTAGTGTTGTGTGAGCACCGGACAGAAAGAATCAATCTTGCGTGATGAGATGTCTGTTGTGTAGATATACAGTATGTGCCAGTTTCGATTTCATCTATATTTTCTCCTCCTCCCTCTCTCAAAAGCAAATACAAAACCGTAGGATTGAATCCTGTGGATATTGAGGTATATTTTCAGATGTACATATGGATATGTATATGATGTACCTGCGCATTCTTCATTCAAGAACATGATCATTGCTGTAGTGTGACCTGAATGCCAGTTTAGATTATTTTTCTCCTAAACCACAAATATATAGTATATATCAAAGCTTTATCTCCCAGCTGGTACAAAGGGATGATTTTGATTAGCGATACAATTCATTCTTATCATTTGAACACTTTTGTGGCAGGCTAACTGGTGCAATAAGTCTTAAAGTTACTGTTTTGTATAGTATTGAGACCGTGTATGAGTATATATTTAAATCTAGCACTTTCAGATGTGAGGATGCTGAGTAGACAACTTACTGCTCTACAAAGTGCACCAGATTCCCTTTTTTTTTTGCCCTCGATAAATCCTTATTTTATTTGGGGCTGAAGCATCAGATGTTGTTATGATGATGAAGTTCTTTATATTATTGCATGATCAGGTGCTCATAATGCAAGCTAACCCAAACGTATAACTAACTAGCTAAAGTTTTTCAGACTCGTTCACTTTCCTGCGACTTTGGGGAGGGACCAGGTCTTGCTTTTGGGTGGAAGGCTTTTGGCCTCCTAAATGTATTATTGTGTCTCTTCTCTTCCTCGCCCTATCTTTCTCTTATTCGCTCTTCTTCCATTCTCTGCTCTGGGCCACTTTTCTCTTCCTCCATATGAATATGCTACTCAACTTCTCCGTTGTTAGTCGTGTTTGAAATGTCTTGTGAAACTCTCAATGCCTTTGGGTTGTGCTGTATTTAATGTGTATGATATATTCTTAGCGTTTATGAAGATATTGATGAAAATGGTTATGAACATGTTGAATCCAATCACCAAAATTATCCAGAAATTCTGTTGTATTGTTCTATGAAGGAAAAATTCAATAAAGTTATCCTGTTGAAAATGACAAGTTTCTTCTGGGGTTACATGTGAAGTAATTGTCCATTTAACATATAAACGTTAGTGACAGTGTTTTTGTTTTAGCTATGGCTTTTCATATAGATTTGTAGTATATTTATATATTTACATGATGCTCCTGTATCTTTCACTGTCTTTTTTGCATCTTAGCATTAACTTCTATTGCTGAATGCTGGTTGTTTCTATACTTCAGAGCTGTCTCCAATTAAAAACGTTATTTTGCTTGACAAGACAGCGCCTGAAAAAAATTGAACCAGACGAGTTTTAAACGTACCCAAATGTAGTTACTCAGCAAACTCACAACCTTTTCCTAATGTTAGTTTTTGGTTCTTAGAACGTTCCCCAAACGTTAATTTTGTATATGTTTTTTTTTTTTTTTAATAATGTTTTTTTCCCCCTCAAAACGTTCCCCTAACGACCTGTGAATGTATGTTTTTGGTTATCAAACCTTCCTCGAACCTACCCCAAATGTTAGTGTTGTTTCCCAAATCATTCCTTAAACGATCTGTGAATTTCCCATTTTTGGAACAAAAAAATCCTTGAAAACAAACATTAAAAAATAACGTTTAAGGGTCAGTAACCTTAGCGGTACATTTCGGAACCATGTTTTGTTTTTAGGGTAAAGGGCAGTAACATTGAAGGGCAAGTGCCACAAGAGGGAGCTAGAACACCTTTGCAAGAGCTGTATGAGATCGTGAGGGGCGAAGCACGTGTTTAGTGCCAATTTAAGTTAGTTTTGCGGTGAGTTTTGTGTTGTTTACTGTTTTATAGCTGGCTATGATATATAAAAATGTTAATATCAAAGGATTTATTTATCTTGTATTTCTACATTTATAAAGAATTTTGTTCCAAGAGTTTTGGGTTTGCCCTGAAACAGAGCTACGTGTTAAGTTAAAGTTAAGGTAAATATTAACCAATAATGCTTTACATATGCTCAGTTATTTCTATATACAATGACAGCACAGCCATGTACATAGATGACGTCTTGTGGGATACTTTGCACATTATAATTAAACTGCTTAAAAACAATCGGGTAGTTTGTTCAATATCACTGGAGTCCACATTTTGTGTTATAACCTCAAGAATTTGAGGTTCATCATTATTTTACATAACACACAGATGTCTGGAGATTAGTAATGTGCTCATCACAAAATGGTTTTAGGTTTCAAATCAATGACTTGGCTTGCTCTTACAGAGATTTAGAGGATGTTATAACCAAATATACCAATATCTCAACCCACGAGGGGAGATTAACACTTCTCGCGGTTTCTGAAATTGATACTTTTCATTTAGATTATGGAATAAATTCTGTAAAACTTGCTGTTTCTTATCTAGATATTAGTAGTTTGTACTATTTAAACAAATAAAATTTGAGATTTCAACAGTTTTATTAAGAACCAGCTTTAAAAACAATGTATAAAGTTGCAGTATAAAACAAGACAAAGACATAGTAATGGCTTTTCCATTCTTAATCTAAACATAAATATCTTACCTACACTAAAAACCTTTTCATAGCCAACCATCCACAGTTTACAAAACATTCACAAAATAATGAAAACCTTGTACCCATCAAAACATTTAACAGTGAATATTGATTATGAGCTTGTAAAATATGAGCACCACAGACTGGGACTTTCAATTAGATCATTCAAATGGCTATAGAGAGACTCCTGAGGAAGATACTATATAATAGTATGCATATTTAGGCTGTCTGTACTCAAATCCCTAGTTAATATTGTCCAGTGTGGGGACTGCAAACTGGTCTCCTCTGGGATGTGAGGGTTCTGTTGTGTCTAGATCTGCCAAATATTGTGTTTTAACCACATAATCCCTGACATTACTTGCAGACCCAGTTCTTACAGTGCAATTTTGGATGCTGTCTTTTAGTTCAGACAGTTGCTGAGAATGGTTGAGGAGTGTACTGTTAACATGAGACAAATACCCATCGGTCTGCCTCTCCAGTTCCCCTCGAATTCTGTCTAGGTCATCAGCCAGGTGTACCAACCCTCCACACTGACCCTCGACACGTGCTACACGACCACCAACTTCAGTTACTTCTTTCTGGACACCCAAAGCAGTGGAGCGGCAACCTTGCAATTCTCCGGTAACTCTGCGACGCAAGTCCTGGAGTTCCCCTTTTAGACGCGTTAACCTTCTGTCCCCAGTACCCAACATGGATGCCTGACGACCCACAAGCTGAACCACTCCTTTCACCTGCTGTGCAAGCCTTTCTTCTCGTTCTTGCCAGGTAAGATTGTTGTAACCGACCTCTTTAATCACAGAACCAAGAGACTCTTGCAAGCCACAGAGCGATTTGTTGACTGAGTTCACACTAACTTTTAGCAAGGTCACCTCACCTTGAATAATCTCGTCATGCTTCTCGGCCAACTGAACAAGAAGATTATTTAGAGTGACATTGATATTGTTTAAATTCTGCACTTGTAAATCAAGTTTCTCCTTCATGTCCTTGAGGTTGTCTTCATTTTTGTTTTCCACAAATCCCAAAGGAGCTTCATATCCCGTTAGAACAGGCTGTGGAACACAAGCAGAACTACACATACCCTCCATGGACTTAAGTTGTTTATGTAGATGGTCCAAATCATCCTCAACTTTTCTTCTGAACACTTCAACCTCTGTCTCCAGACTTGGAACTACCTGACCCTCAAGCATAGTTGGGGCTGTGACATTACCTAGTTCTTCTACTGCAGCCAAGAGACGACTTTCAAGAGCTTTGAGCTTCCCTTCCAACTCGACCTCCAGGTTGTTTGGCTGTCTGTTGCCAGGGTTTTCTTCTTCCTTATTGAATGGAATCTTCATTTTGGATTCCACATAAGCCAGTCGTCCTTCCAATATGCCTTCTATGTGGTCTTTGTGCCCACCAATTTCAACATGTAGTTGATTTTGAGACTCGTTCAAGCCACCAAGTGACTGCTCAACAAGAATTAGCCTTTCAGTTAGACCTGATATGGCAGTGCAGCAGCCCTCTTTCGGCTCAAGCTCTTGAAGCTGGGCCTGCAGTTTTTGGAGTTCAGTCCTCAACCCTACTGTGGTTGTGTCTAGGATTTGCTCAATCTGATCTTGTCCATCTAAATTTTCTTGTTTGCATTGGTGCCGCACATCTGCCATCTGATTCTGGCAACGTTCTTCAGCACTTTCTACACGTTTTTCAAATCCATCTAAGATGGCCACCCGAGCCTCACTCATTTTGGACTCCACCATTGTCTGCAGGGTGTTTTTGAAATCGTTTTGATGAACATTCAATGATCCATCTGTGAAACTTTGAAGGGTGGCATTGTGACCTACAACTGCTTCTCTCAGCTCTTGCAACTGTGTTGCTGTTGCCACAAGTTCTGCCTGAAGCTCTGTAACCCTTTCAGTCAAATCTAGCAAGCTTGAGAAGTGCCCCACCACATCTGATCCCTCAATATCTGGTGCACCTCCAGGAAGATCTCCAAAACCCACAGTCACATCCCTGGAAAGAGTGGGAGCAATGATTGGGCTGGGTGCTGCAGAAATTAGAGCAGTCAACATGCGATTGGCATCCTCTCGAAGAGAGGTACGCAAACTGTCCTCCAAACTTGTCACGGTGCCTCGCAGAGTCTCAAGACCAAGGGAAAGTCTACGGACATCATCTTCGATTCTGTTCAACCGCTCATCTTCTAGTCTGTTTTCATTCTGATCTGTGAATATATTATGTTTAATCAGACTATACACATTGAAACTTTAAGTTGTTCAAACTAACTCTGATCAGCTTACCTTGGTTTCTTCCATGACCACCAGCATTCATCACACTGGGAGCAGGCTCGGTCTCACTGTTTATAGAAAATTGGTGATCGGGCTGAGGATTCTGTGAGTCTGTAGTTGCCTCATTTTCCAAGATTAAATCATGGCCAGGATCTTGAGCTTCCACTATGGGTTCAGGATAACCTCCTTCTGCTTCTTGGTGGTCTGGATAAGGATCAACTGAACCACCATGGGAAGCGGGCCCAATGTTAAGGCCTGGAAACTCATTCATGCCATTCGAAGGCTGAGGGTTAGAATTGAAGTTTGGACGAGAATATTGTCCTTTCATTGAAGGTACTGTATCCTTTTTTGGGGCATTTTTGTCTGTAAAGGAACCCAATGGACCCTTTTGGGAAGGCTTTTTATAGGAATGCACTGGGCTCCTTTGTATAGTCATGGGCCCCTTAAATGATGGTTTTGGACTGTTCTGTCCACCCATGGGGCCTTTAAATGGAGGCATAGGACCCTTCTGCGCAGGCATTTGACCTTTAAATGGAGGCATAGGACCCTTCTGTGTATGCATTGGACCTTTAAATGGTGGCATTGGACCCTTCTGTGAAGGCATTGGACCTTTATTCATTGGCGTGGGCCCTTTAAACGAAAGCATTGGACCTTTCAGCATAGGCATGGGCCCTTCAAAAGAAGACATAGGACCCTTTTGCATTGGCATGGGCCCTTTAAAATTGGTAATAGGGCCTTTTTGTCCAGATACCGGTCTATTGAATATGGGCCTTGCTTTCATTCCATATGCCTCAGTACAACTGACACCTGTATACCCAGGACAGCACTTCCACTGCAGCTCAGTTAAAGTCTTGTAAGCAACTTTATACATTGGCTTGTAGTACATGCGATACCTGTAAGAATGGAACTGGTGTCAATTTTCAAAACATCTGTTGAGAGTTAGGCAATTTTTAATCACTTTCTTACTTTGGCGTTGGGCATTTCTGACCCCAAGCACACTTCATTGCCTTCATGAAGGGAGCTGCTCCATCCTGAATGGTATAAGAGACTGTCTTTTCCACAACATACGCACAGTGGTTCCTAGAGATAAACGGAACGTTTTGTATGTAATTAAGGATTCACTAAAACAGTAACTGTGGACAATAATAATAGCTATAATGTACATTTTGTTAAATGTAATATCTGCATTAACTAATCATGGATGTAAACTTTCCAATTTACATAAAATAAAAATGTGATGCCACAGAATTAAATTTTTATTACTTACTGTTGTTTTACACTGGATGATTGCTCTGCTTTTACAAACATTTGAGGAATTTTTAATTCCGCTTAGCCTTTTCAAAGAAAGAAGTACCAGCAGACATAATATGATGAATTAATGAGGTAGTAAATTAATATGAAACTGTAACTAGTAATAATGGGAGATTTGGGTGAAAGGGGTTATTTTGTTTCGAAACAGTCCATATCCAGTGACCTCAACTCATTTAATCTAGCTAATGTCATATTATTCAGTTAAAATGAGCATGCTAAAACTAGTTTTGCAGCAGAAAAACAAATTAAAATCAAGTTTTTGAGCACAAATAACTATTCAAACTATTGATAACTTGTTGACCGTTGTATACTCACTTATGCCGAGCCATAGGTTTCTCAGAGTTGTACTGTCCCTGGTGTCCAGTGTAGAGGCTATATTGATTTGGTTCTGGGTGGTAAGCTGCCACATTCAGATAAGAAATCCAAAGGAGGTGGAAAACTTGCAAGTTCATCTCTAGCACCGTAGTTTCTATATAATATTAAAGAAAAATTCTAGAGGGAATCCCTCTACTGTCAGTTAAAATAGACTCCAAACACTGCACTTAAACATGTACACAAGTTGCTCTGTCCATGGTCTTTGCAAAAGTAAAAAAAGATTTTCCAGAAGAGGAGGTGATGCTCAAACTCCTGTCGACTTCTGGGGCTCAGCATCCTGGTCACCTCATAAAACACCGGACCTCTTCATTTACATAGACCCACCCACTACATGCCACCTATCACAATTCCCACAAAGGTGCTATTTTTAAGACATGACCCATAAGCAACAACTCTGATGTTTAGATCTAAAGATAACTGAAAATTGAAGCATTTTCTAAAAATGGATAAAAAACCGCTTTTATTGTTCAAATCCTGAAAAAAATGGTTTATCAATCTTTTATTTGACTGAAACTCACAATGGTTTTTACCCTTAAAGCTACATGCTAGGAACCCGTGTCTCGATTTCTAGTAGAAAAAAAAATGTGTAAACCACCATCGCAGTGAGCTGCAATATCGTGTTAAAACACACCGACAGCTCCAGACATATGGAGCAAATAGAGTTTGCTCATATAAACACAGAATGTCAACAGTAAATACTAACAGTTACTTGGCAATGGCCAAACTTCTCTAATGAAAAATATACAATGTGAAAGAGACCAGGTTTGGATCAGGGGCAAAGCTGAACAAACAGTGAGTGAAGTTCCCTCTTTCTCTTTATTACTCTGACATCCGTTCACAGCACTCGGCTGTTCTCAAGCTGTATTTCAGTCCTTCAACTGCAGCTCTGTGAATAAGTGAGAACTTCAGTCCAAACGCTCTTTACTATAGAGAACACTTTTGTGTGGGAAAAAGTTCCCTGCCACACACCAGAAGCAAACAGACACACCATTACTAGGCTCCGTGTTACATGCAAGGGGAAAACACACCAGGCATTTATTTGGTTGCAATTATCTGTAAACAATGTTGACCCTGTTTCCAAGGGTGCTGCACTGATGCAAGTGCTCAGATTTGAAAGCTTAACTTTTACTAATTAAGTGAATGCTGGACAGCATTGAATTATTGTTATCGAATCTTACTTTTGGTCTAAAATTTCCGATTAAATCAATAGGAGAGAGAAGCTGAATCAAAACAATGTCGCGTGGAATCACTCTCTCCAGCAGGGGAAGCTCAACCGTGGGGAGGTGGGAGTTTTAACACACACACTTTTTTATAAAAGGTCTGGAAAGATTAATTTCTCAACCTTTTCCGTCAGTTTTCACAGCACAAAAGTCATAACATATTGAGCTTGAGACTGCAAGTCCATGGCGTAGCATAACAAAGCCTTTTTAAAAGTGAAAGATTTGACTTTGAAAAACAGGCTCTGATGTCTAAAATAATGATGACAAATAATCCCAAATTAAAGCAAAATCATGAAGACAGGAAGTTCATGTTCCAAAAGAAGGGTTGTGATTGGCAGAGAGTTGTTGTGACATCATCTCTTCACTTTTGAAAATGCACACTTCATCAGGTTAGTTTTTGTTTTGCTCCAGTGTTTTTTTTTGTTGTGTGCTCCAGTATTTTTTTGCAATTTTCTCTTCAAATCAATTTCAAATTCAATTCAAATCAATTCAAATGAGCCAGTAGGCTCAGACTACTCCTACTTACAGCTGGGGTATATGCATCAAGCCCTATTAGTGACCACCAAAATAACATTAACTTACCCAAAATGGGGTTGGGTTTAGGCTTTTTTAAGGATCTGTGTTAGAATTGTATATTAAGCCCCTAATGAGGGCTTGCAGTAGGCGGAGTAGTTATGCGAATAGGATCCGTTATGACAGATAATAGACGATAGCTGAATTGCACAATGAAATTCAAACCACCTCCAAGATGAACAATTTTTTTTTTTTTATTTGATTTTCAGCCAAATAATTTAAGTTGTAAAAATGTGCAACTACTTTTGGGGAGTTTTGCCTGTTTTTTGTTTTTCACATTGTTTTTTATTTTTTATATGTTATAAAATATAAAAATCGTTTGTACTCATTTTTGGGGATTTTTTAAGTAGAACAATGAACAAAATGTACCAGTTGGAATTGTATTTTTAGATATAATTTCAGGTTTAATGTGGAATTATTGTGTAATATCATGAAAAAAATAATTGTAAAAAAAAGCTTTGTCAAGCATTGCCGCATGTAACTATTTTAAATGTAAATTATTGGAGCAAACTGTAAAGGAGTAGTTAAAAAAGCTCAAAAAGGCAGCAGATTAATGAGGGTTAGGTGAAGTTGTTTAAATAAATTGCTATGTTTTTTTTGTTGTATTATTATTTAAATATTACCAGTAATTTTACTCTTCAATTATTTCAAATACCATATAGAAGAAATGTTTAAATATAAGCAGTAAAGTTGTTAAAATATTTAAAAATAACAGGCAGTAAATGGGTTTAACAAAAAAGCAGCTTCACAATACAAATTAAAATGTATAACAAATGTAAACACCATTCACCAGTAGAGCATGATGATTCCCCAACCACGACCCCATTATTTCCTGATTTTCTCACTGTACCGTGACAATTTATCGTTAGTGAAAGGCTCCTTTAAGAAGCACTTCATGCCACAGCTCTGGTTTATTTGTAAAAAAAATTCTTAGAAGCTAAGCATAAGTTCCCACCCAGGCATTATTCATAAAATGTCTGACAAAACATGCACAGTATGTATGTAGGCACTGGTTTCCACTACCACACTGGCTACACATGAACCATTCTTCTCAACCACCTCCACCCAGGAAATGCACAGGATATGATATCACAATGAAGTGGCTGTTCGGGGCCCGAGCTCTTATAATGGAGCCCTTGACTAGTTCTAGAGGCAAATCCAGACTTCATCAGGTGTAATGATGTGTTACACTTAAAGAAGGTGGAGTTCCTTTTCAATCATCTTGTTGAAGCTGAAACTAGAGAAAGATTTAAAGAAACTCAAAATATGGGAATTTTAGGGGTCATTTGTCTCACATTTTCTTTCCGTTGTCTTTGTCTGTCAGAAGAGTTGACACCTAGCATCCACATTCAGCTCCTGCTGGTGAAAACGGTCAAGTCAACTGTGTGTTTGTCTGTGTTTGTTTGGTGTGAAGTGTGACTGAAGCCTGGCACTTTTCCACAGCAGAGAAAGGCTGGGAATGTTTGTTATCTGTCAAGACCCAATGTTCTTTTTCTTCTTTAATGTCTAGTGCAGGGGTTAATGGGAAAGGGTTATGTTGCATATAGACTTTTTATAAAAAAGCACACGTTTTCAATCTAGTACAGCTTTTGTATCTTCCGGAAAACAATGGAGTCATAAAAATCATGCTCAGGAACTAAAGTAACAAGAGACGATCCCATTTGGTACGCATGCAGGTTGTTACAGCAATGGATTATCCTAGCTAGAAATAGAAGTGTGTGCATGGGGTTGTCCACATGTTTACGTTTTAAACTTGTGCTGGTCTATGTACTGTGTTTGATCAAGTGAATGGAATATCTGACAAAACATGTTTCTAAAACATAACGAATAAACCAAGGGTCCAATGTTTGAACCACAGCGGCCAACTGTAAACAGAGAACATAGCTTGAAGATTATTCAACAATATTAAGTGATTTTCACTTCTCGTGGATGTTTCCTATTTAAGTCCTTTTTATATGGAAGCCTATTTCCAAAATTTTTGAATAAAATGTATTAAGTTAGACTTTTAAAGTTTGGATATATTGAATTAATCCTTGACCTCCATGATCCAATGCTCTGACTGGCTAATGCTGCCTGGCCTATTTAGAAAATTAAGCTGTTTTTGATGTCTGTATCTCAAAATGTAGACTTTTTAATCTAAAGAATAACAATTATCTATCTAAATGATGACGTTTTATCAAAAAAATTAATATCCAAAATTTAGATGTTTATTTGTCTAAAGTTTTTTTTTTATCTAAGAAATGTAAACTTTTTACCAAAAAAAAAAATTTAACTTTTGTATTTCAAAATTTAGATTTTTTTTTTTTTTGTCTCTAAAATTTCAACTTTTGTATCTCGGAATTTTGACTTATCAAAAAATGGCAAATTTTGTATCTCAAAATGTGTAACTTTTGACGTAGAAATAGACTTATTTGTTAAATAATTCAACTTTTCTATAAAAAAAATTAGACTTTTGGATCTAAAAACTGACTTTTTTTGTATCTCAAAGTTTCAACTTTTTATTTCTAATTTTTTTAACATGGTGGAAATGGGCTTCCATATGTTTAAGACCAAGTGTTAAATAAAGTGTTTTAATGCTATTCAAATAGATGGGGAGAAACCTTATTCTTTTACTCATTGGTAAAACATGTTTGAGAGAATCTGCAAGATATGTAAAAGTAACTCTGGAACTTTTACATAAAGGCATAATGCTGAGGCTATACAGGTCCTTTTCAAACTATTAGCATATTTTGATTAAGTTCATTATTTTCTGTAATATACTGATAAACATTAGACTCTCATATATTTCAAATTAATTTACACACAACTGAAGTAGTTCAAGCCTTTTATTGTTTTAATAATGATGATTTTACTGTTGTTTCAAACTGTAGTATATCATAATGAGTCTCTGCTAACATCAAAACATTTAATACAAATTTTTACTTAAAACATTAACTTAGAATTCAGAAATCCATTTGGCTAAATTGAATTGTTTCATTTTATTTCACATTACTATGAAAACAGCTAAGACTTGTTTACTGACTAATATCACTGTGATGGTCTTTTATGTGGGTAGAAAAAAAGTCTTCTTCTCCTGCCAACTGCAAAAATGTAGACAAATCAGTGCAATCCTTTTAATTTTCAGTGATCGTGGGTGTCCGGCCGTAGGAGACAAGCGGCGAAAGTTGATTTTCATTTTCTGCAAATGAGGAGAGAATTTTAGTTCAATGGTTTTTAGACAAGTTTAATTGTTTGTCATTCCCAAGCAATGGATGAAAGCAGAAACACCACAAGAGAGCAGCAGCTACAGTCACTTCTGGTGTGTAAACAGCTTTATAATTCAAGTTTATCAGGTAGATTTTGATGTAGTTTGATACTTTATAGATGTTTTAGTGTCTCCTCAAAACAGGTCATTGGGTCAGGATGATAAATTAATTTGTCTGCTATTGTTTTCTCTATAGCTAGGTGTCACTAGTGAGAAATTGCTAAATATGAAGCTAACCTTGTTTCTAACCCAAACAAAGGGCACTATTTTATTGAAAAAATACACTGTAGCTATTCAAAGCTGGTTGACCAGCGTTAAGCAGCTGTGACCGGTTTAAACCAATGTCCAAACGCAGCTGGAACTGATCGTGCTGTCATACATTTGTCACCGATTACATTTTAAATTAATCTAGAAACAGTATTGTGTTGTAATGACTTTAATAGCGCGATGGTTTTTTTCAAATTGGAGTTGATTTGGTGACATTGACCCTAAATTACCAATTGAGGGACAGCGATCGATTAGTGACGAGCTGGTGGAGGTCCGTGTATCCAGCAAGAACCCGTGCCGTGACTGAAAGACAAGATAAGCTCCACCCACTGGATGTGGAGCCCCGCTCACTGAACGGTGAATCGTGACGTCACTTCCATGATAGCATGCTACGGTTAGTTTTGGGGTGAGTAAGTACAACCAAAGAGACGACACCCCTGGGCAGGGCTCCTGGTTCAGTGGGTGGGGCCTAACCCATTCGGTGTCTACAGAGGGCATCTCGTATCCAACGGCAGGCAGTCTATAGAGGGCACTAGAGCTCAGCCCGTAACATGACTAGAAAAATAAAAATACTGGGATAAAGTCTTACACATTTATGCATTAAGGCAATATAAAGCTAGTAGGTTTTAATTAAAACCTTTGTTTTAATTTGGGTTGACTAGTTTCTAATTGGTAAGAGGTATATTGGGAGAATCCATAGTGCAGATTTGTTGTGCCTGGTGTTTCTCAAAGCTGGACTAACACAACAATGCCAACTTTGTTCTGTGCCAATAAATGGACATTTTTTTGGTAGAAAAATTGAGAAAGGCCCCAAACTTTCGCTTCATCCTCTAAACCCGTTTATTTTTCCTTTTCTGGGTCACGAGGGGCTCCAGTGCACATCGAGCCAGAGGCAGGGGTACACCCTGGACAGGTGTGTACACCTAAGGGGAATTCAGATTATTCAATTAACCTAACCGCATGTTTTTGAATTGTGGGTGAAACTGTAGTACTCCTTCCAGGAACCGACAACCTTCCAACTGAAATACCACAGTGCTACATACCAGCAGAAACTTGATTTAAAGAAGTTTGGACCGGAACATTCTAAGATATTTATGTCAGGATTGAAAAGGCATGAAAGAAATGCACAAGGTCATGGCAACAAAAGAAGACTTGGCCAAATAGGAAAAGCTATTTTTAACAAGCACGAGTAGAATCGAGGGTTTGTGTGGATAAGGTCTTTATTTATCTTCTGGTCTTTATGGTCTTTTTATCACAAAAAAGTTATATCAATAGTGTTCATGTGAACATAGTCTTTTTTAAAGACTAGCAGGAATGATTAAAGGGCAAATGAAAAGTTTTATTCTCTTAAAAACATAGGGGACAACACTTCTGTAGTAAAACACTAAATGTGAAGTTATGTCGGTACATACCTGTTGCTCTTTTTGATAGTTTCCTAGATAACAAATAATAAACCAGTTTTAATAAAACGTTTTTATTATTCTTTCCAAAAATGTTAGGAGTCTATCGATTTTGTCTTTAAGAACATCAGATTCTGGGAGGTCTGCCGTGTTTCAATTCAAAATATCCAATTCAATATAAAACATTGAAACAAAATATTGAAATATTGTTTTTTTACGATTTATTAAAGAAAGACGTGATTTTGACAAATGCCCTCATCAGCCAACCGAAGAGAAATGTCTCCCTCTAGCGTTTAATATGAAAAGAGACGGTCCATTATAGATAATTTCTTCATTAATATGCTGGATAATTCTGAATCTGTCGAGTCATTTACAATGTACTGTACTAATCTATTTCTGAACATTGTGTTAATAACGAGTCTTTCACAGAAAGGAATCTCTGTTATGTGTTTCAGTTCCAAGAGATAATTACAGACTGGTTTTGCTGCCTCTGATGGAATTAGACAACAGTTTCTCACGACACACCACGTGACAATTGCTTCCAATGGCAGAAAAACAAACGTGACAAGTACCTAAATCTACTATACTAATCAAATGAGATTAAATAATTGTATTTATATTTTAATCAGATAATATGTGTCTTAGTACGTATAAATACGTGTATTAGTTAATATATCTTAAATGACACATAAATTATGTAATGAAGAGGAGGGTTGTGTTAAATATGAAAATGCCTGAGATGAGAGTGCGCATGCTCAGTGCTGGGGAGGCGTCAGCAGACCGATCTGCCAGCCCGAGACTCGGGCGCTTCACACTCACACTCTGGATCATATACCTGCAGAAGAAACACCTTTCAACACACCTGTGCCGGAAAATGGAGCGATTCTGCTCACAGCTTCTAATCTAACACAGCTGATGTTCCAGAGTCTGGATTATTGATATGGCAGTGGACGGTAAAGTGTTAATTTTATTACATATGTCGACCATTCTGCATAAACTTATTTTTCTATGTATTTTACTTATGCTAAGGAGACCCTAACAAATATACAAACTATTTTGTTGTTTTTTTCCCTTTAATAAAGGAATGCTTACTATGCTTTGTAAGTAATATTGATGTACCAGGACATTCTAACTGTGAGAAAACAATTGATATTTTTAGTAGAATGTTAAAACAGTCGCTGTGAGCTTAGAACAGAACTATTTATAGTACATGGGTTGTAGTTTTGTGGTGATAAATTTATATTAATCTTAAAAGAGTGATTTAAACAGATAGAAAAGAGTGTTTTTCTTTTTTCATTTAACGTCTTCTTTAAAAATACATTTGTGATAATGATGTCATAAACATTTTGATCCCACCCACAACATCCATTTCCCCATGCATTTCCCCAACACATTCTATTAGTGCGTTTAGTTCCTAGATTTGATTTATCTCACCTCTACTCCTTATCCCTTCCCCTGCACCTGTTGAAACCGAAGGCTAAGGAGTTGAAAATATACCTTTAAGAATTGGGACACCCCTACACAGCGTATACATACAAGCAAATCTTTTTCTGCCTCATACTAGAGTCTATCATGTCAAGTTAATGTTATCTGTCTAATAATGGCTAATAATAATAACATTTCTTATGTTTGGACATCGGACTTGAAATCTAATGATGTTTTTTGTTGTTTTCAAATTTTGAAAATTACAAAATTACTTGATGGCTACCTTCCGGAAGGCAACAAATGTATGTGCACTGAGGTGTCTGCTGCGACATCAATCTCACCACTTGAAATGTGGGTCCAGGCATCCTTAGGTTTCTAAGGTTACACCCCCTTCACCATATCTCTACCCTTTCTTTCAAAAGAGAATTGGGACACCCCTTCACCCCACATATGGAGTTGAAGGGGTAGGGCTAAGGCTTTACAATGGAACTCAGTCTGTGCTGGTGATTGGTGAGGAAGTAAATGGAGAAGGTGGGATCAGCAGGAGCTCAGAATCAGTTAGAGGACCACCCTCCAAGTTTAATAATTTTGTTGAGGGAAAAGCTATGTAGTTTTACAATGTAAATGATATTTTTTGCTAGAATTTAGCATTATTTGTAGAATACACTTCATGGAATTGCATCAAGTGGTGAGAAATGTGCAACTCATGCCCCATTTAAAGTGAAATAAACAATACAACCATTTGACAGCCCCTTCCATAACTCAAATAGTCTCTTCAGTAAATTTAAGGGAAAAATAGGATAAAAACACATAGTTACATAGGGATTTTTAGGGATTGTTAAAAAATCCTGGTTCTTTGACTAAAGCAATATGTACATTCCATGAATTATACTGTACAAACACTCACCTAAACCAACAGATGACACAACACAGTGACGTCTTACACAAGTAACTCCTGGATTTTGGGGTAGCTGTACCACTTTAATGATAGCTTGCATATTCATTTTTGCATTCATCTGCATTGATAATGATGCCAAGCAGATCTGAAGCTGCCTGCTCCTATCTGTAGCTCATTACTCCAGACAGATGTTGTTTTCCTTGAAGTTCAAACCCCTCGTGCTGTTTAGAGATTCTCTGGCACACTTGCCTTCTTTTCACAAGAGACCTAAATGCTGGTCGGGTCCAGTGGGTGCAGCAGGTGAGAAAAGCACCTTGGCCTGGATTTAATGACATGTTTGGGCTTTAGGGAATGAAGACCTGCCAAGAATGATGGATTTAGTGTGGATTTAGAGATTTGCATGTGTTTGCTTAGTTTCTGTCTTTCAGATTGAAATATTTCTTATATTTATGGTGACAGACTACGGAAATTAGGCAATAGCATTGTCGCTTTATCCCATTAGCATTGCTACTGTAACGTACACTTATATTGGATGTTTATGGTATTTTTGATACCATGATGATGTTATCAAACCATTCAAAACAACTATTACGTAACTGACATTCTTTTGGTAAGATTTCAGTTCACAACATAGGAAAAAGTCATGCATTAAACTTGGCGATTAAGCAGTAAAATCTAAATTGTGCTTAATATTGTTGCCTCGGCATAGATGCTTTAAAAATGTAAAGTAGGGGTTTAATGATACACATTTCTCACGATACAAAATATATCATGATTTTATGTCCACAATACGATATACATCACAATATTTATCAAAAATTTGGAAAAAAATGAAATGAAACCCTTTTTTACAGAAACTGATTCAATGTTTAGGCTATCATTTGAAAATAGAAGCTAACCCATAAAGCTAAGAACATCAGGGTCTAGTTTAATGTGTATCATCCAGGGCTCTAGGGGGCAACGACAGTTTGTAAATGCAGAGAATGAAACATTAAAGAAGAAGATGCCTCACGAGTCACACTCAGTCACATAAATCACCTTTCTCCGCTGCTTTAATATATCGTTTTATATTGTTTTTATAACTAACTGACATGGTAAGCAAATAATTCTTCTTTATTTTAATCCGTGAACAATATCGATTGTTGAAATCGACTGAAATCTATTTTCCATTTTTACTTTGTCACGGTCGGATGAGCTTTATAGAGAGTCAAAGAAGAAATGGCTCTGGTTTGCGTCATCAGACATTGAACAAGCCAGTCATATAAACAACCACAAGAGGGCCCTAGTTTTTCATTTCAAGAAAAAAAATCACCTTAAAATTGAAATTTTGTCAACAAAAAAAAAAAATCTGAAATGACATTTTTATAGAGAATCGCCCAGCTCTAACGTAAATATACCAAATTTACCAGGAAATAAAGGTTAACATTCTGCAGCTTTTAATTTTGTTATAAATCAATGATAATGACTCACTAAGGGTCTCTAGTGGGTGAAGCATGCAAGAGCCACTCCACCAATGCTAAATAGCTACAGAACCAATGCTATAGAACCAGGAAATTCTGCAAGTTTCAGTTATTTACCAAATATGTGCATTTTTTTTACACTAAACATATTAAATCTCTGAAATAATTTCAGTGACAGGATAGTATTGTTTAAATGGCAATCCAAGATATCTTCACAAAATCATCAAATATGTAAAGAATAAAAAGAGAGAACTTACCTTTGCTCTAAAGATCCATGTGATGCAACTTCCTGCTGAAACACAGGCTTATAAAAATACCCAATTAGGGTAACCGTAATGAAAATACAACTGGGTAGATAACAAAGTTTTTTTTTTTATCTAAGTGAGTATAGATATTAAAAAATAAATTTCAAAATTATTTTACATATCAATGCAAAAGAAAGTTTCTTAATAATAAAATAAAATATCTTCATCATTATATTTTATGAAGTTTAGCATCAGAGACAGGGGACAAGCAATAAATGCTATTTTTCAGTGTTTTATGTTGTTTTTTTATCAATATATTAAAAGTTAAAGCTTTAATTTGCAATAACAACAGTATGTAGTACACATGGTTAGCAATAAAATGTATTTATGAAGCATTTTTATGCTTATTTATACTTAAATAAAGTCAGAGGGACAAAACCGATTCCGTGGAATGGCTCACACATAAAACTGATAACAAGTGAAAATGACCATAGAAGAACCCTCCCCGAAATGTTCAGACTTTGCCAATAATCGTCCAGCTTTCTATTCGTTAGTTACAGGAGACAATATTGTTTCTTGATTTAAAGACACATCTTTTTGTACACTGACATAAAAAACAAGGACAACATCTGTCCAGAACTAACAAGCCTTGACGCGTTCACAGCCTCCAGCCACAGCAGTGCGACATCTCTCTAATGTCTGCTTCAGAGGCTCTGTGATGAAAGCCTGTGTTCTTCTGTGACTCCATCCCAAATGCATTCATACAGGCAGGCGTCCCCCATGCACTCTTGATGAGGACGCCCTTTGTAGCCGCCTGTGAGGCTGCAGGGAACGAGAGCTAAAGACATGGCTTTTATCTCATCCAGGCCTCCACCTTCCACTCGCGCTCAAACTTATAATCTTTCCAATTCTCCAACTCTTGCATGCGCTCCCACGGACACACACTGACATCCACAGAGCGCTGTGATTGGACTTGTTTGTGCCAAGACGAAGGTAATGACTAGAAGCATGAGGTTTTAATGAGCGCATACAGTACTCTATCTTACTTTGTCTGGTAATGCATTGGCTTTCGCAGCTTGTGGGAGTAATCTGCTTAGACTGCCCACCGACTCATTTACAGTCAGCAGTCGGGCGAAACTATGCTGAGAGGGTCTGCGCTCTTGCTCTCAGAATTATGCACATTATTTTCACGCTCTTACCCTCAAATATCAGGCCCTAAAAACCAAATGCTGTCATTGTTTACCAACTGTCTAAAATGTGGAATAATGGCCAATTTGTCTGAAATATTGAGTTTTTATTGTAAATTTAAAAGATTTTATGGTGTTCGGTTGTACTGACGACAAGATAAGGACTGATTCACGCTCTTGTTCTTCGCATATAAACAACAATCCTTTTAGTCTGTTGTCCTTTACGAATCGCAGGTGGTGAAAACCGCATAAGACGTGCTTTTAAAAGATGTTTGTTAGATTTCAGTGTTAATTTGCTCATTAAAAAAAGGCATTGTATGATATCGTGCTACAGGAGCCTGCAACAAATAATTGTTCTGGTCTACGTAGGGTTCTATGTAGGGTTCTTGGCATAATAACCATTCGTGACCTGTCATAAAACCAAAGGATACAATTTACCAGCGATGGTGCCATTTTTTTAAGAATTTTAATTGCACATAGATCAAAGCATTCATATTTAATCTTTTATTTTAAGATCTGATTAGATACAACTTTTTTGTCATTACACGTGGGTACAAGGTAACAAAGTGGAGTCTGTATACAAAGAAATACTTTTTGTAAACAGTATATGAAATATACATAATAAAAATATATAAATAATACGCATATATTTCAAGAAGTTGTGAGTATGATCAATGCAATGGGTATTTACAAGAATTAGTTACGATCAGCCGTCACTTTGCTAATCTTGAAGAACTATCCTATTTAGCGACCACCATTCGACCCTAAGGAATCTAATTATTATTTTTTTTTTTTCTACTCTCCCATGTGACGCTCATAAGCCATCACATGGGAGAGAAGATACTTTGCTGAGTTGGACAGTTTTACTTTCTCCAGGGGAGTAAAACACCTGGTGTGGTATTTTCTCCTCTGGATTGGAGCATTGAATGTTTGTAAATATTTATTAGTTGTGATTCCCACGAGTCAGTTTACATTAGTTGTGACAGGTCAAGACAGCTTTGGACTGAAAGGGGGGGGGGTGGATAAGGATTGGGGAAGGGTGAGGGGGAAAGGTTCACAAGTGAAAAAGAAAATTGGAAAAAAATTGTAATTTCCAGACAAATTCCCTCCATCCCTGACTGCCAATACCCTTATGAAAGCCACTATAGATTATCTGTCAACATTTCATCCTCTATGATAATATTTAGCTCTAGTTCACACTTTCTTTGGATATATATCAAGAGAGAGAGAGAAAGAGAGGGTGAGAGTCATCAGATTTGCCCTCTAATATAGGTTTCTGTAAATGTGAGCTATGTGATTTTGGTTGGTATGCTATGTTCAATCACATTTATGAAGTATTTTTCAATATGTGATGGGAGTCTTTCGATTACTTCCCATTGTTTATGTTATTTAGTGACATTTTTGAGAAAATGGACTCTATAGTAGTAGTAAGCAACCCTGTTCCTTAAGTACCACTGTCCTGCAGGATTTCGTTAAACCCTGCTTTAGTAAATACCCCAGCTGCTCAAAACAAGCCAAGAGGACGTTTGTTAGTTTAATTTAAGTGTTTTTCGTGAAGTTTGGAGCTTAATGGTGCAACATGACACTTAAGAACAAGGTTCATTTCAACAAATGGTTCTGTTTTCCTGGTGTAAAAACTGGAAATGACAATAATGGGTGACTATATTTCGAAAATAAGACCCTAGCAACTCCAGCGTTCTTGGGGTTAAATGTTAAGGATAGTGCAAAGGCATTGTTACATGGCGACAATCTTGTTATAAAGCATATTTCACTTCTAGAATCTTTGAAACTGTCTACAGAAATGTAGGTTTATATTACCTAAATCAAGGTATATATACTAGCTCGGCATGAGCTGATGTTTTGCGGGCATTAGGAATTTACCAACTCTTAAATTTCCCCTTCCTGGAAATCTGGAGCCTCATATGCTTTTCATTAGATGATCCCACAGGCTACCAAACATTTGCTATTTTATCGTCCTCTGACATGCCAATGCACAGTTTTCCCATCAGCCTTGCTGACTAAGATCTTTAGGTTTTATTTGGGGAAAATCCAAGCCACCCAGTTAGCCCTGCAGATATGGATCACTCTCTCTCTCTATTCTGTTTGCAAAGGCTTAGCTTGGATTGAAGCCTAAATCTTCTTGTAACCACCAATGCCTCCTGACCTCTATCCTTACACTAGCATTATATCTACCACAGTTGGCATAATTCTGAGTTAAAGTTTTTGATTTTAGTGCAAATGCAGATTGTCTTGTTTCCTATTGCAGCGGCCTCTAGTTTCACTTTCTGTCGGCCTGCAGTGGAGTACAGAGCCCTTCCTGAGGACTTCAAGTACCAGCTGAGTCGCTGTGCGGGAGGAAACCTTACTTGGCATGAAGGGCACAGTCGTAAAACTGCAGGCGGACGAACCGTCAAACTCCTACAGCAGCCTGGAACGGAAGGTCTGCAGGTGAGACCAAAAAAGGAATCTTTAACAGCATCTTGTTTCATTTCTAGCAGCCTACACAGATATCTTATCAAGGCCAGTCGTTCGGGGTTCATATGCAGCTCTAGAAGCTTAGCTGTTCTATTTGTATGATTAAATAAAGACAGGAGTGTAGCCTGGTGGTTTATTATGTGTGTCCTGTGTAAACTTCCTGTGGGACACTCGTTTATTTAACAACATTCTTTTGTACGGCATTGTTTATTCATACCCTCATGATGTTTATTCATCTTTGGAATATTTGCCATTTGTGGGTTTTTTTTGTTTTTTTTTTAAACAAGAACTACTGCTCGTCTCTTTCGGATGATTTCAAAAACATCAACACTAATACTAATAATGCATTTCATTTGTTGACGCCTTTCAAGCCATCCAGGGGCACCTTCAAAGACATATAAAACGGGAATAAAATAAATATGAGCATTCAAAACATCAAAATGCTAAGGTAAACATTTTAAAACAATCACGCATTTTCTCACATTTTAATTTGAGTTACCTTGCAAATTACGTGTCTTAACTCTTGTTGAAATCCAAAATTATCAGAGCTAATAACATTTTTGAAACCTTATATATACCACATTATATTTGAAAGCAAAAATACTTAAATCAGCTTGTGTGATTGGCATGAGTATCATGCTTAGAGCTGGTGATAAAAGGCAAACAAAAACAGGACTTTACTATGGTTTAAACATGGAGTTGTTCATTGAATGAAGACACCCATGAAAGACTGGTCCTGGGGATTACCAGGAAACCACGTTCTTGTCTCAAAGTATACATGAAGATGGCTGGTGCCTTCATTACTTACATTTGAAATCTGTGAAAAATTCCAAAGCGGGTTTATAACGGCTAATACTGATGACACAGCTAATGCTGCAGCAGCTTTAAGACTTTCACAATTTGGTAATTAAAAAGTGCCATTGAAGAATGTTCATAGAATGTACCGTACACTACATTTCTCACCTTTCAGAAGTGAAAGGCACTTTCATTGACAGCAGTGCATTAAAAGGTAAAGGGGGGAGGGGGCCTGACTACAAAATGCATCCTTTTTCATTGTGGCCGTCTGAAAGCAGGCTGGGTTTGTGGAGAATGAGAAGAAAGCACTCTCATCAGAAGAGCTCTTAAAGCCTTTTGGGCCTCAGGTCACATGATCACCACTGAATTCTGCTATCAGATCCAAGATATGATTTGCAATGTATGTTTTTAGCGGTATTTCAGTCCATACATTAGCATTTGAACAAAGCCAGGGCTTCCAGTGGGGTTTGTAGAGCAAAGTCAGTCTTGCTCAAGCAATTTAGATACTACGACCAGTTTGAACAAACTAATTAAGCCCAAACTGGATTTTGTAGAACTGAGACAGATAATTTTATCTTAATAATGAGTTCGTGTTCCGTTTTAATTAATGGTCTTCAGAAGTAATTACTTAAGGCAGATTGAGTGTTCTGTGGTCAATTTCATTTACTTTACCATTTCTAAATTAGTTTTTTATCTACTTCGTGAAATTATCAGAGGACCAATTTCTTCGTAAATGTTGTGTTTGCAGGATTTCCTGAATTGTCCTTAAAATTAGTGCTCATTATCATTATCTTAATAAAATGGGTTTAAAACCACCAAAAATACTTTGAATCCTATTGTTCTGTTGCATCACAAACAGGAAGTTACATCACAACTTGGAATGTGCTAGCTCTTTAAGTGGGGTTGCTGAGAGACGCTCTTGTCTGCTCTTTCTGATTTGAACTTTCAAAGAGCAACTTGGTTCTTTCCCCTCCCTCCACACCTTCCTTTCTCTGTTTCCTCAATTGCAGTTTTGTTAGCTGTTCAGTAGCATCTTCAGTGTTTAAGGCCAAATAAAGCTGCATTTTCTGCTATACCTTCTTAAGCCTGGCTTCCAGAGTCTTCTATAATGGGTATGTTAAATATTTTCTATAACACATTCCAGTGACATAACAGTAGTATTGCAACAAAATGGCTGTGGCTCTAGAGAACTGTAGACATGCATTCTATAGTAACAAGACAAACCTCTTTGGTGGTTGCCATGAGAACGGACCCTGTCTGACTTCTTTATGGCAGATGTAAAGTTTGGAACAGGGAGATTATGCCACGTGGTTGTTTTTCAGGAGCTTAGTTCATTTCATTTTTTCCAATTAAATGGATATAAGGATTTTGACATCAAACATTGTTGATTTGGATAATTACTAATTTTCCCTTACTGCTAAATTCTTCAACCAGGTTGCAGAAAGGGGCGGGGCTTCTCACTCAGCGACCTCTCTCTAAGTGGTTCAAACATATGCAAGAGTTTCTTATTCAATGCTCTTGTAATATTAAAACAATTGTGCACAAGAAAGTTTAAAATACATCTGTTTGAGTAATTAGAAAGAAAAATAAGTGAAAATTTTCTTAATTTCTCTACATTGCCAATTTCTGTATTGCACAGCAAAATATATATTATATCATTCATCAGTCTAGTTTTTTACTGGTAATTAAGAGAGGAACCCTGGACATAAGGTCAGCTTTTGAACCTAAGTATAAATGTGTTGGATTTCTCTGAACTGCAAAGGTTCACTCTGTTTGCCTTTGATTTCCTTAAAGTGAATTCCTGATCAAACGCTTGGCCTCCTGTTAATTCCTTCCTCCCGAAAACCCCAAACAGAAGCAGACGGGCTTCTAACTCACCCCTGCACTTTTTGGCCTTAAATTAAAGCAGCATGGATGAATGGTGAACCTTGTTTGCCTCTTTTCACATAGAGAGACCAGAAAAACATCTCTGTTTATCCCTGCCCTAAATGGCTTCAGACACAAATCCTTTGTTCAAACCAGCTACAACTATTTGTGTCATGATAGCTAACAATGTAGGCTTTTGTCTCACTCTAGTGAAGATTCACTGACATCTCACCACTTAACTCATCCTGGGAAAAATGGAGGAAGTATTCTACTTAATAACAAAAAAAAACATCTGTTAACCTCCCTCTGCCGTGGAATTCCATAATTAGAAACACATAATACTTGGATTTGTCACTTTGATCTGTTTGTCTCCCAGGGAGACGCTTTCTTTTTTTAGTCTTTGTGGTGTTTTCTGTTCAAACACTGATTTTCTTGGGTCAGATGGTAGTGAAACATAAATATCACACATCCAAATGGTGTGACTTCCTCCATAACACTGCCAGAGTCTGTCTGTAATGTATTTCCCTGTAGCATAACCCTACAGGGAGTTTGTAGTGCAAGACAGATTGCATCAAATTGTCCACCTCTATGCTTTCCCTGAGAGGACAGCTTCAATTAAAAAATAGCTTTTATATCTAGAATATCTAGAAATTCCACCTATTGTTGGCTGTGACATCCTTCCTCATTTTTCACCGTTCACTGTGACTTAATCTAGGGTTGATATTTGGCCTCAGGTCTTGTATGAATAAAAAATGAACTGATAATTAAAGCTGCAGGCAGCAATCAAAGGGCTCTCACACCTCTGTCACCATTTTTTCCCTGTGCCCTATGACCATTTATTATTTAGGAGATTCATTCAAGCAAGAATTGCAAAAAAATAAATATACACAGGCTATTTAAATTTAACACATCTAACCATATCATCAAGTGACAAGACACCCAGGTGGATCTATGTATGGTCAGAATTGGTAAAATGAAGAACCTCATCAATGTTAAATGTTGTATTTCCCATAGCCACCTGGTGGCGCTGCGTGTATGTTGTAGATGTGCTCAGACATAAACTGTTAACATAGTAAATTTGGGACCAATCAGACATTGAATGGCCTAGTTATAACAACTTCTCCTTCATGGCAAAATCTGGACTTACGATGGCCGTTGTGCATCCAAAAAGCTTCGCAACTTCCCATGTACTTTGAGATAGGACTGATGAGGTTTGAAGATGAACAGTTAAAATCTCTAGAGGAAGTTTGTCAAAGTACGTTATAAGCAAAAGTGGCCATTTTTTGAAGTTTTTGAGAAATAGCTGATTTTGGAAATGCAACCCATATTACTTATATTTAAGTCTTGGTACCCTACACATGTGTAATGAATTTCATTTGCCTACGATGAACTGTTAGCGCACCATAAGCTGAAACGTGTTTCGCTGTAGAGCCATTTTTTCAAACTTCAATCAGACGTAAATTGTCACCTGTTCTGACAGCATTCAAGACTTTTTAGAACATTTAGGCCCTCAAAAATGCACCAAAAGTCACAAAAATCATTCTCAATGATGTCACTTCCAGTTTGTGATGTTCCTCCTGTTCTATTTTGAAGATCTACCAAAAATAGGATTATAAATATTTTTTACTACAGTGTTCTGTCATGAAATTGAGGCAAAGGCTTAAGAAACACAATATGATTTATTGAATAAAAAAATAACAGAAACCTCCCATGAGGGTGAAAACCACACTAAACTAAAACTAGCACTGGAAACATGAACTAACTCGAAACAGATAACAACTCAATACAGATTATCAGGGAAAAAAAACAGAAATAACTTACAAAAAGACAGACCTGGTACACAACAAGACAAGCTGGTTTAGACCGTGTCCAACTATGTTTTTGCTTTTTAATTATAATAATTCTTGTGTTTCTAAACTGTATTTTGCTTTGAATAAAACTACAAATGTACATCATTTTTCTGAAAAAGCAGTGATAACGCCAGTCTGCTTTGCATACATTTTTATTAAGATTTGGGTGTTAAGCTCAATTTTCAGCATCAGAAATTTTCTCTGCAGATCACCTTCAAGGATTGTGTCTCATCTGAGTTCACAATTTAAAGCTACAGGAGCTGGAATATTAATATTTACTTTATTGTGGGTTTTTCCAAACATTTTCAGAAATGTTAAGAATTAGAAGGAATAAGAAAAGTCGCTTTCGACCTCATGGTGAAATGAATTGAGTGTGTGTGCTGATGCCCTACAGCGAGCATTAGAGGTAATAGAGAGCTGTGCATCCAACCCCAACCGGTGGGAGTGGAAGCTCTCACATACTAAGCCGTAACAGAACACATGGGCTCTCATGCATGCATGCATCCTGCATGTGTGTGCATGTGCAAAATGTTAGTATTCGTACTGTGATTTCCTGTTGTATTCCCCCTGTACTAGCCTTGAGGTCAAGCAGAGCGAAGCCAGAATGTAGAAAACCCCTGAGGGAAAAAGAGAGAATTGGGTTGTGGGTGGGGGTGTGGAAGGAGGGAGCGCGGGCAAAAACTGTGAAGGAGAAAGAAAATTGAAGATGAACTTGAGGGATGGGGTACAGATGGCAGCCAATGACTTTGAAAAGAAAACAAAAGAGGGAGAAGGGAAAACATGGGGAACTGTGATTTTTATCAAGATAAATGACTTTTATCGACATGAAATATGCAAATAGCAATTACTGCAAATATATTGTGGTATTCCAATAATCTCTAGTTCAGTTTTCACTGCATTCGATACAAACATTTTTAATTTTAAACAATTAATTTAACAATTGATGCATTCATTTTCAGTGCTATACTTCATCAATGGTATTTCATATTATTGTTATTATCTCGTAATACTGTTTAAAGAGCAATAATTTGGCTTCTATTTCATTTATTATCTGATTTTTTTTTTTTTCAGTAGTACTGGTCTAAAGACCAGATGCAGTAAAAGTAAATCTAAGTCTTGGTTGCTCTCATAACTCACCAGCTTGAAATGGACACAATGCTAATATGCATTTCCTTAGAAAGTTTTTTTTTTTGTAGTTATATTTACATTTATGCATTGGTAGATATTTTGATCCAAAACCTATTTCTTGGGATAATCTCAAAGTTTTGACTTTGTTCATCAAACATTTTATTTTTGTATCTCAAAATTGAGA
Organism: Danionella cerebrum; assembly: GCA_007224835.1. NCBI lineage: Eukaryota > Metazoa > Chordata > Actinopteri > Cypriniformes > Danionidae > Danionella > Danionella cerebrum. The sequence goes on from SRMA01023914.1 coordinate 56,446, forward strand.
CTTTTGTATTTAGAAATGTGATTTTTGTATCTCAAAATGTAAGCTTTTTATCTCAAAACTTATATTTTTATATCGCACAATTTCTATTTTTGTATCTCGTCATTGAGACTTTTGTATCTCAACATTGAGACTTTTATATCATAAAATTACACTTTTATCTCAAAGTTGAGACATTTATTCATTCATTCATTTTCCAACCTGCTTAGTCCCTTTATTGGGGTAACATTTACTCACACATTCACACCTAAGGGGAATTTAGATTCTTCTATTAACCTAACGGCATATTTTTGGTATTGTGGGGGAAACCGGAGTACCCGGAGGAAACCTTCGCAAGCACAGGGAGAACATGCAAACTCCTTTCAGGAAGGTCAACCGACCGACAACCTTCTAAATGGAAGGCCAACTCTCAAAATTTTGACTTTTATATCTCAAATATAATTTCAGTCAGATTAATTATCCAGCCACAAAAGCCACCTGCTACCAAAGTTGTTTGTTGTGGCAAGATTGATCACAGCAACAAGACATAAGGTAGTTCTACTGCATTAACAAGGTCACAAAGCACAAAATAATGTGAAGGATGTTAAATGTATGTTTTCACAGGTGCAGCCAATCAAAGAAATCCCAATCATTATTGAATGGCTTTACACCTGTATTCTTTTTATTAAACTGAAGGGTTTTGAGTCAAGCTTTCTGTCTTTTACATGATCTTTTTATTCAGTTGCGTTCAGGAGAGTCTTACTCCGTGTACCACACCAGTCCAACACAGCCAAGTCTCTCCAGGCCGGTGGTTTTGTGGTCTCAGCAGGATGTGTGCCGCTGGCTCAAGAAACACTGCCCACACAACTACCTGACTTATGTGGAAGCCTTCTCCCAACATGCCATTACAGGTACTTCATCAAACCCTTCATGTAAAGCACAATGAACTTAATATTTAGGGACTGAGGAAGAAGAGTAGAGGCTCTTGAGACAGAAGTAGAGAACAGCTTGCCGCATATCGAGTCTGTTTACGCTAAACTCTTGCAATAACTGAATGGCTCCAATAAAACCGGTGTTGTTAAAGAAACATCAGGGTTGGTGAATTGTTCCATGAATATATGTAAAAAAATCTTTTGTTTTGTTAATTCATGAACCCTTTGATGCAATTCAAATTGTGCTGTGATTCATTATTTATTTTCAGATGAATCAGCCTTTCTGAGCCTTCTTTCATAGACATTGAAATTCTAGCCAATATTTTTAATGCAATGAAAAAAATTACTGTTTGAAACAACCTCTTTGAAAGAAGGAGTGTTTCTGGCTAGCTGCGGGGTATCCTACTGCGTGATGGTCTAGTTTCTGCATTCATTTCACCAATATTAGTAAAAATGTCAACGCATTGCTGGGCAAACAAGGCTTGACTTCATTTAAAGATCATTTCCTACATTTGTAAACCCTCATTTAGGCCCATAATAGAAAAGTCCTCAACTGTAACATAAGATTTATTGTTTATATAGGCTCAAATCTATGTGTATTAAAGACTTAAACGTTTTTTTTTTTTACCGATTCGTTGATTGATCGACCTTGATTGCACTTGTTTATGCTCTCCCGAGTCCTGTGTGGCTCTTTTTCTAGACTTCCAGGTAGAAACAATGCGGCAGGATCACAAAAAGCATGGAGGATTCCTAGAAAAACGTTATATATTGAGTTAAAAGCAGCTTTTTCAGAAGCGGTGAAAAAAATTTAGGCAAAATGGCAAATTAACCCTTGGAACATCGTGGTCAAGAAGTCATAGCCCAACAACAGCGCAATTATTTTAAGCTGAAATGCTGCAACATGTTTAAAGAGCTAGCAGCAAAACTGTGCTATGCAGGTGATGCCATGCTTTTTTGTTTCTTTCATCAGGCCGTGCTCTCCTGAGACTGAACGGCGAGAAGCTACAGCGGATGGGTTTAGTTCAGGAGACTCTGAGACAGGAGCTTCTCCAGCAAGTCCTTCAACTGCAATTACAAGAGGAAGAACGCAACTTGCTACTGCTGAGCAGGGGTGTGTTATTTAATTACTGCAATTTGTTAAGAAAATTGCATGACCTAAAGGGATTTGATATTTAAATCGAAGGGATTTAGACTTTTAAAAAAGAACCCACATTTTTAAAGATATTTTTGCAAATAGGATAGAATGGAAACTGGAGGAGAAGCAGAGAGACTCAAAACCACCAGAACTCATCAATAACCCACTTTTAAAGTGTGTTTTTTGCAACACTTGAGAAAAACACTCTACCAAATGGTTGACATACATTCTCTTGCAACTACAGTATATACTTGATGGGCATATCTTCAGTTTCTATACAATCTATGCAGAAAAACGGATAAAAACGGTTTAATAAATCCTGTATACTGAATTACAATTGATTACAGGGTAAACAATCTGGTTGATAGGGAGGAATCATTTATGTGATTTAAAGTTAGCCTTCTTACTGCGAGTGATACATTCCAAGTCCCATGTCCCTGGCGTTTTCTGAAGCTGAGATCAGAGATCTGCTAATTTGGTTGCTAGGGTAAAATGTTTATTTTCTATGAAGGAGTCAGTGACATAAAATCAAGTTCCTTGTGTCTTGGGTAAAATAAACTAAATAAATAAAATAAACCAACCCCCAAAGATATATGATATTGCTAAACTGAGATAGAGATGTGCCAATATGGTTGCCATGGCAAACACTCTGGTTGGTATGGAGGGGTCAGTGACAGTAATATAATATAATTATAATTTCTTTTAATTGAGTATAATTTCTTTTTTTAATTGAATATAATTTCTTTTTTGACTCTAAGTTATGTAAACCACCACCCATGTCTCAATTATTTCACTAAGCTAAGAATTTGGTTGCTAGGGTAAACATTTTGGTTGCTAGGCAGGGGTATGTGATGTTATCATTTTTTTTAAGTAAAAACAGTTCTGTTTATATTAAAAATCTTATCTTTTAGTCATTCCAGGATCTAAATCTCTGATATTTGAATATAACTTAGAGTTTTGACATGACCTTTCCATTCCTCAAACTCTTCTTTGTTTCCATTCTTCTCTAGGGCTATCCGGAAACCTGTCATAGCTCCAGCCATGCATGCAGAAGGTTTTCTTTCTGACGGTGCATTGGTGAGTCTGGTCGGGTTGAGGCCAGAGACGTTTGACTGAAGCTGTCACTGCGAGAGGGGCACAGGCATGAGTTTACTTTGTGAAGCTCAGCCAATGCAAACTCTGATCAGTTGCAAAAATGCCTTTTTTGTATATTACCAATGTATGAGTCCCAGATATGCTTCAAACACACAACTAACACAGAGGAAATGCTTCCAAGAATTCGACAAAAGACAGTCGGTGGAAATAACCAAGCAACTTGCACCCAGTTTGCTGACTGTACTAATGGAATGTGACTTTTCTAGAGCTCTCCATGAAGACTGTACACAAAACTGTTTGTAATTCATTTTATCTATTTATTCATCTTATTTTTTGTTATCTGTCTTTATGACTTTGTATGCTCTTGTTTCTGGGAATTCTGAAATCTATCCAAACCAGTTTTCTAAATGTGAGTGACAACAGGGGCGATCACTCTGAATGATAAGAGAGGGCGTGGTCATGTTTTGTAAATGACACCCTTGTGTAAGCCTGGCAGAAATTCTGGTGACAGATGTGAAGTCAAGGTAAACATGTGATGTGTTAAATTGTTGCTTCAGAAAAGACTCAAGTATGAACTTGCCCATGAGACAATTCAAACTAACCACATCAAAACATCGAGATGATACAGTTCAAGAACGTGGAGGTCTAAAACATCTGAAGACTTTGATTCATCTGTTTGTGTAACTTGAGTATGAGAGATCTGGGCTTCTTTACACAGAACTATCCTGTTAAGAAGTATGAATTTAAAGTTGCAGGAAATGCATTTGCGAAAACGTGAGTGTTGGTATAGGAACTGTACTCGCTTCAGTGTAATAGCTGACCATCTTTGCAGCTATAACATGCAGCACTATGATTGAACTCATAAGTCAGAGCTTGCATGAAATGTATCATGAAATTAAAAAAAAAACTTTTTGTTGGTTTATTTGCAGTAAATTGTCAACTTAAAGATATTTCAACTTTTAAAAAAAGAACCCACTTTTTTAAAGATATTTTACAAATAGAATGGAGACTGGAACAGAAGCAGAAAGAAGTATTAACGAGTTCAAGACTCCAACCCTGTGGAATTACACAAACTGGTCACGTTGGAAGTTGGGGTATACTTTCAGAAAGCACAAAATGTAATTTCCCCTACTGGTGTCATGTGAGGACTGCAAAGCTCTTGGGTTATTTCAATTAAATGAGTGTGTACTAGGGGTGTAACGATACGTAACACAATATTATGTCCACAATACGATATGTATCATGATATCAAGCAAAACATTTAAAAGGATAATGGAATGGAGACATAAGCTTTAACTTTTATCACCTGCTATTGATATAATTTCATTTGTCAATGAAAGATAAAGTTATTTTTAAAAGCTTTAAGACCATAGAGCTAAGAATGTCAGGGTCGAGTTTGATGCGTATTAGAGTGTCTAATGTCATCTAGCCATTAGGGGGCAGCACTTACGTTTGTGCACTCAGAGCTAGTAACGGAGGAAGAATAAGGCGAGAGCTCATTTTATAATATCTCTCATGTTTCTCTGTATTTACTTGGTAAATTATTTGGTCAGAAGGCTGATTTGTGTTTTTTTCTCACTCAAAGTCTTAAAAAGTATGTACTAAATAATTAATATTTCATTGGTTATTTTTTTTATAATATAACTTTTTAAAAATGAAACCATGATGAGACAATAAATCCTTTTCGGTTTTCCTTTAAGTGACCCTCAGCTGTGAACTCTCAAATGCCAGAGACTATTAGTACCACAGTCAGAAGAGCCAGCTGTGCTGGCTTTTATACTCTGATTCATGTAATTTGTTTTTGAACTTTACTTGGAGTCATGGACTGTTTGCAAACTCTTGTAACTTATTGACTTTCCATTTATGGTCATCCGGCAACAGTGTAATCTCAGAGGAGTCATGACCACTGGTTACCACTCTGTAACCTCTTGATTTATAGGCTCACAATGTCCATCAAGTTCTTACTCATCCCCTCTAGCATTTTCCCCATACAGAACATATATTGTTAAACCCATTTTTACAAAATGTAACTGTTTAGATTCAAGTTTTAAATGTAAAAAATATTATAACTCTGACTGTAAATTTGAATGTAAATGTTTCTGGACAAATCTGATTCAATGATCCATAATAATCAATGCTGAAAGTGGTATTGCCAGACTCGAAGAAAAGTCGAAAAGGTTCAGAAACACTAACATGCAATTTATTAAGTCTGGAGTGTTGAAGAATGTGTCAAAAAGTGTGGCGTTGTGTTTCTGCTTGTGGGGACAGCAGCTCATGTAAAATATTGCATTGTAGAATTGTTTTTTTTCTTCAATTTCACAGTGGGTACCAAAAGATTCTGTGACACAACAAAAAAAAGGAAGAGACTGCTTGAAAAATAAAGTGTCAAATATATATTGATGCTTAATTGTGTTGTTATTTTTTCAGACAGTATTTACACACTTCCAAAAAACTTTTGATGTTTCAAGATGTCTCTTAACTATTTTTCTTAAATGCATAATGTGTGTTGTTGACACACATGCAGTTATACACTCCTCTCCTTTAATTATTTTCTATTAACAAACTTATTAAATTAATTAGATTCGTTCAAAATGTCCAAATCAAGTTTTAACTGTGCTTTTTATTTTTACTTTGATTGTGACTTTAATAACCTATTCACTTTCTTCACTTATTTAATTTTTTAAAATTTCTTTTTTAAAAGTATGCTACTCAAAAAAATTGCTTTGCTCTACACCTCTATATTTTTCAAAAAAGTTTTATTTTTGCGGTAGATTTTGATTGAATTTGTGAAATCTAAGCCCAGCATGTTTATACTGTGCCCTAGATTGCTTAGGTCGATATATATGATAAACATATATTTTATGTTTATTGTTTATTGTTTTTAGACATTAAAAAAGTTTGTTCTATTCGCCTAGTAACACAAACTTTTTTTCATAAGCGAAACCATTCATCCACGCACTGGTGGTAAAAGAAAAAGAACACAATTTCCCATAATGCATTTCGCAGAGGAAACAGCTGATTCTGATCGTTGAGAAGAAGCAGCTTCTCCGGAGTTTGGAGGATAATTTTGTATTGCTTCGAGATGGAGTGCAGGAGGAAACACTCAAGCCGTTCAAACAGGTAACCTTACCAAACTACACTACTCTTTAAATAAAAAAATAAAGTACTATTTAGAAAAGTTATTGTGTGTTTTGACCAAGGTGAACCCTTATTTGACGCTCCATTCTTTCACCCATGCAGAGCCAATAATTAGGGCGATATGTCTTGGTATTAAATTAGTCGTGGGATCTACTGCTGAACTACGTTACGTTAGTTAAACTCGTTAAATTCATAAATAGTCATTAGGAGAACCTAAACTACCGTTACATTTGTTGACCTACTTCCGGAATCTCCCTCTTCCCAGTTTGTCAGGTAGAGGCCGCTGTTGCACCGGTCGTTGTTCTGTCATTGTATTAAGCTTCGGGTTGATTTTATGAAGGGATTATATTGATTGAGCCGTTTATGGCAAAATTTCCACAGGTATGGGTACTGACATGACAGAAGGCAGGAGTCTGCACATGCTCAGACTCAAAAGTTTGCTTCTTCTATGCAGCAGCCTTTGATTTTTGAAATTATCAAGCATCCAATGAAATTAAACTTAAAATAAAAGGCACTAAAGAGCAGGAGGAGGTGTCATCCCTTGAATAATACAAAAACTCCTTTCCCAATAGATTTGAAGCCTTTAAATGCTATGAAGAAATGTGTATTGGCAAACATTTTTAAATCCTATGGATTATCAGTTGGATGTTACTTCAGGTGATCGGCTACTAAGGGCAGAAGGTTAAAAGCTCATTGCAATGTGTTGCATATGTCTCACACATACGCTATCACAAGTCTTTTAGTTGTGTTTTCAATACTATGTTGATGGGGGGGAAAAAGGGCACAACACATCCCTAGAAATATAATTTTCATAACTTTAATTCTTTGTTTAAAGTGTTAGATGTTTCAATAAAGAACTGACTATTTTAACTAAATAATGTAAGGAAGTATGTAAATTAATAAGTTCAATCAATATGTAAATCAACTGAATACTGCAATCTGAAGAATGCCTCTCTCTCTCTCCCTCTCTCAGTCCATGTCTCTCATTCCGTCTCCTTGAATCTTTTAATACTTTCATCTGTGTGTCACCTCTACAACTGATCCTCTTACTCCATCAAGCCCACACACAGAGCAATCCGTGTCCAGGCAGGGAAAAGTTGGTTCTTTTCTGTTTATTAAAAGCTTTTTGTTGAATATATTAGCGATCAGAGACGCTATGTGATAACTCAGATGTAGCAAAGGCCCCAGTTTTGAATCTGCTGTTTTCTTCAAAGGCGGAGTGTGTTTTTTTTTCCCTGATGTGCACCCTCCCAGTGATCCAGACCTTGCGCGCTAGTTTTGATCATTAGCTGGTTTATCTGTAGCTAGCTGTTTGAGCTTTGAAGAGAACATGACCTTTGCTGCTCGAATGATAGACGTTCAGTGCTGAAATGAGCACGCTGCCCGGATACACGGGGGCCCGGATTTCAGGCTGCTGGACTCTACGGACAGATGGAGGGTAAGCTAAGATTTTATCTGATTTGTGCTACAAAGGGTCTTTTAGTCCATTTTTAGTTGTGAACAGGAGCCTAATTTAATCAGTCAGTTAAGTTCATATAAACAGGGAGTTGCTGGTTGTGTGTGAGAAATATTGCATTCTGTTTTTAGTTTGTTTTGCTATCTTGTGTTTTTTCAATCTGCCTTTTTTTTGTACAATCATCAAAGTTGTACAAAAGTTCTCATCTTTGAAGACTTATGACCAATAAGTGGAGGAGTTCAAGTGTTTTGGGGTTTTGTTCACGAGTAAGTTGACTATGGAATGAGTGATTGATAGACTTTGAACCCCATTTGTGGAGCATCTGCAGTAATGTTGTCATTATACCAGTCCGTCATGGTGAAGAAGGAGCTGCTTTCAATTTACCAAGCAATCTACATTCTTACCCTTACCTGTGGCCATGAGCTCTGGATTATGACCTAAAGAATGAGATCTGAGATACAGGCGGCTGAAATGATTTAGGCGTGCTCCCAAAGTGATAGGGTGAGGAGCTCAGTGACTCGGAAGGAACTCGGAGTAGAGTTTCTGCTCCTCCCCATCAAGAGAAGCCAGGTGAGGTGGCTCAGGCATCTGTTTTGAAAGCCTCCTGGATGCCTCCCTAGGGTCTTTTTCTGGGCATGACATGTCCCTCTGGTGAAGACCTAGTACATGATGAAGAGACTGGTCAAAGGGTCAAATCGTTGAGGTTGAAGTCTTTGCCATATTGTCAAATTGATGGTCAAGTCGCCAAATTAATGACTCGAGTCCACCCCTTTTTCAGCCTCTAAGCATTTGAAAGAAATTCATCCTTAAAATGCTGTCTAAACATTCCCCTGTGTCATTGGTTGGTTGCCTTATCCCTTGATTTGGAGAAATCTTCTTTCTTTGGTCCAGTGGGAGCAGTGAAGACTGCCTCGACAGACTTCTTCCTCCAGTCCCCACGTCTCGTAGGAAGAGCAGCACTTTGGGTAAAACCGAACCTCCTCTACTCCGCACAGGAACACGTACCATCTACACGGCTGGACGGCCTCCATGGTACAATGAACACGGAGCCCAGTTCAAAGAAGCCTTTGTGATTGGTACGAAATTTTTGGTATGAAAATTTATTTGAGTTCAGAGGGTTTCCCAAGAGTTGAAGTCAATTGTGTTGTTGTTGTTGCAGGGCTGTGTGGTGGCAGTGCCTCTGGAAAAACCACCGTTGCCAATAAAATCATAGAAGCTTTGGATGTTCCATGGGTTGTTCTATTGTCCATGGATTCCTTCTACAAGGTGAGTTTAGGCAACTGACACTTTGTTCTTACATGTGAAGTTAATCTCAGAGCTCTGAAAATCTCAGTAATCCCTCTCCTTCCTTTTTTATCTCTGTGTGATTCACGTGGATGTCACATGTTCTCAACACAAAACAACAAATTTAGTCCCTGTCATCAAAATGTTGAGGTTTTATTCCTCGGGTTTAAAGAAAACAACATTATAATTCATTTTATGTCTAATCTACAAACGTTTGTGTTGTCATGGTATCAATCTTTACGAATGATCATGATGTCTGCACAGATGGAAATTGTCAGATGAGAGATGAAACCAGCAGGGTACAAGATTGAACAAGAAAAGTCTCTGCAGGAACAAATTAATAATCAGTGAATCAATGGTTGCTTTTTCAGCGGGAGTTGAACCTGAGGTGAAGGATCAAATCTTGTACGGTCCCTTCACACTTTCCAAAATGCTCCCCAGGCGCCACAGCCATGGCTGAAAATTGCCCTTAGGCCTTCACCTCCATGTTGCTTGTCCACATTCCAAGAAGGGTCATTCAAATTTTTTTTTTGGAAATTTTTTATTGAACAAAGGGCTAGCACTGCATTTCAAACCACTGTGACCATAAAACTCACACTTTTAATTTGTCATTTATAAAAGTTTTATATTAAATCCATCATTTTATGTTTTGTTTTTTGTAGTGTGTAAAGTTTTACTGGAAAGATGCGCCAATATCAGCCCAATAAAGTTAATGTTATACAATAGACTTACGTTTGTCAAATTTTCTGTTCATTATTTTTACATTATTAATCCTCGGAGGGCGAGTGCACGTTCTACAGAAAGCAAGGTTTTTGAATATTTAACAGAAAATGTGGCTTTATTTATCTGAAACATTAGAGATGACATTAGCTAACACATGCTGCATAAAGAAAAAAGAACACCCTGTTAGCGTTTGCAAATTATGTTTTTTACATATTACTTTTTTTTCTTTATGCAGCATTTGTTAGCTAATAGCATCTCTAAAGTTTCAGCTAATTAAAGCCACATTTTCTGTTAAATATTCAAAAACCTTGCTTTCAGGGTCTTCTTACTTGGGTTTTTAATTAATATTCAATAATAATAAAAATGGCCTATTGAATCATTTGATCACAGGTATATTGAGTCATTTGAAATTCTAAGTTGCAGAAGTTACTTTTCTTGTTAGTCCAGTGTCTGATCAAACATTCAACCTTTCCATTGTTATATGCAGGTCCTGTCTTCAGAAGAACAGGCTCTGGCAACCAGTAACGACTATAACTTTGACCATCCGGCAGCCTTTGACTTCGAGCTGCTCGTGACCACACTGCGAAAGCTTAAACAGGGGAAAAGTGTCAAAATCCCTGTGTATGACTTCACTACACATGGACGCCAGAAAGACTGGGTGAGGCTGTTGATTTATTTAGTTTCCGGATATTCAATATTCATGAATGTCAGTGGAGGAACAAACAAATGTATGAATGTTTATAGAATGTTTACTGTCATCACTTGCTCTCACAGAAAAATGTCTATGGCGCTAGCGTCATTATTTTTGAAGGAATCTTGTCCTTTGCAGACAAAGAGCTCCTGCAGGTATGAAACAATTCGTTTTTTTTATATGTTGGATGGTAGATGATGATGATTAATTTTATACAATGCTGTATATAATTGTTTGATATGATGTTCCTTTTTCATGTTTTCACACATAGAGAGAATGGAGAGTCATTTTCCTTTAGATAAACAGAGTGACCGAACACTTGTGTAAGGGACCAAGACCAACAAAAAGTCAAATTCCGAAACCAACAGGAAGTCAGTTATTTAGTACAAAAAATGTATTTTTTATTTTCTCATATTTTAACAAACTCTTCCAAGAAATTGTATCAAACTCCATCAATGTTATTTTAAGGAATGTGGTGATTGTTTTAAATAGTGAAGCTTTTTTTTATTTAGTTAAACTATGTGCATGCACATGGCGGCCATTGAAAAAACAAATTTATATAATAACAATGTCCGATGGGGATCAAAGTTTTCATGTATGTTAAGAGACCATGCCTGAACACATCTCTATAGCAACCTAGAGTATCATTCATAGTGCCACCAAGTGACAACAGGAAATACACTATTTTATTTTTCTTTTACAAATGGTAAGAATATTGTCCAATATAATAACAATATCTGATTCGTAGCGCCACCTGGTGATCTGACCAGCTGTTAGTTTGTTGTTTTTTTATTACATATTTTGTCCATATTTTCCACAATTGTTAACAGTTTTGGGTTTAATGCCTCTCTTTAATAGGGACTGGTCATAGTGTATGATGCACAAAAATTGGCCACTGAAAGGCTAAGAGCCTGAGGTGGGAAGACTGGGTGACTCAGGTCCGAATGTTATTTCCATCACTCTTCCACTTTGCTTTGTCTATAGTATATGAAAAAAGAATCAAGAAGTTTTGCCAACTTTACCTTTAGATAATGTAGATCTACTTGCATGGTTATAATATATTTATTAATCCTAATGTTGATGTTTCAGCTGTGGAAATGTTTACCCAAGCATTCCTTTTGTTTGCAGTTGATGGACATGAAGATTTTTGTAGATACCGATTCAGACATCCGACTGGTACGGCGGCTGAGGAGGGACATCACAGAGAGGGGACGGGACATTGAAGGAGTCATCAAACAGTACAATAAGTTTGTAAAACCAGCCTTTGAGCAGTACATTGAACCAACTATGAGACTTGCCGACATTGTAGTTCCTCGTGGTGAGTTCAGTATGTTTTGCTGTGTAGAGTTGCTGGTAGACGGAAGTCTTTTAACCATTTCTCCTTCCCACACAGGAGGAGGGAACATGGTGGCCATAGATCTGATCGTTCAGCACACTCAAAGTCAACTGGAAGAGGTGAGGAACAAAGATCTTCCAGAATCCTCTGACGATTATTTTTTGCCTTGAAACAAATTAATTGAACGATATTTGGGATGCTTTACATCATTTAGACACGTTACACAACTAAACAGCGCCCTCTACCTGTGAAGATGGGTATTGTGACGTGCGTTTTGAGTTTAGATGTTATGTGTAATATGTATTAAAAGTGTCTTCTCTCTCTCATACTCTTAGCTTCTTTTCTTTCACAGTTTTCACTGTCTTTCATCTCTGTTCTGTTGCATGCATTCTTTCGACAGCGTGAGATTAGCGTCAGGTAGAGAAGACTTTCCTGTCGTTCTCACACTCCACTTTTTCTCATTTCATTCATTCTGTGTTTTTCCCTGAGAATTTAGTTCACTTTTTCAGCCATTCTCAAGATCTTTTGATGCCACTTTTAGGATTAGCTTAGCATAAATCATTGCGTCTTATTAGAGCAGTAGCATTTCTGTTCAAAATGATCAGTACGTTTGTTTAAAACGTGAATTGACCATTTCATTGTGTTGCAGTACAAGTGGTGAATTATACAGTAATAGTTTATGATGGTGTTTAGGGTTTAGCTTATAGACGTGTTGAGACCTATTTGAACAGGTCAAGTTTTCCAAGCAACATTTGAACTTGTAAGTGTCTGAGTTGCAATCTCTTGATTAGTGTTCAAGCCCATTTGATCCGAACATTTGGTCATGTTTTACATGTATTTTTCAAATATTACATATTTTTTAGTGTTGAGATATACTTGTTTGCTTCATGAAAGGGTGACTGTAAGAAACCAAAATTCCTTCACCTGCTTGGGAATGTTGGGAAATGTAGTTTACTTGTCATGCATATAAGGAACTGGAGGAAAGCTCCAGTTCGATAGGATGTGATGCATTTAATTAAAAGTATAACAACAAAAATAGGAAAAATACTGATAAAATGTAATTGATTAGAAGTTGCTCTTTATGGCTAGTTATTGGTTTCCAATTCTCAACTTGGATTTGTTAACAGACCCAGTTTTACAGAGAGCATTGCTGCCTAATAAATGGTGACGCAGCAATATTAGCGGTCATGCTAACCAACCCAACATTGCACAAAACACCTAAAATTAGTAAATATTGTCAACAAAACACCATTAGAAAGAATAAACACATTTCTGATTTCAAACCGCTACATTTTTTGCATGAAATCCCAACTTTCTCACACAAACAGCACAAGAGCTTGTTGGCATATATATACAAGCACTGCTCGATGGTATTTCTACGTGTTTATGGTGGATTCATTTGCTTGCGAAGTGGTAAGACTTAGACGGAACTCTTCAAAGCACTTTGGACTTGCACTTTATGTCCCTTTCCAGCCCGGGTGGCACACAGAAAACTCTTAATTCTCATTTGAATAACTTCATACCTTCTATTTGACTGCAACTGGCGGCCATTACGCACTACATTACCCATGACTGCAAGTCTACAAAGGGTGTTGTGAAAGGATGATTATGAGAGGAACACAGGTAAACGGTGCGTTTTGCAGGTGCAGTGCTAGTATAGAGAGCTCAAACATTTATTATAAATGCTTTAATTTATGCATCATATAGCACCTTTTAAATGTAATTTCAAAAACACTTTACTAAAGTTTGTGGAACTGTTCTTTATGTTGTCGACCCACAGACCCACTCTATATGTTTGTTTGCATCATGTAGCATCTTTTCTGTCTTGATGATCTCCATTCATAGTTTTCAGCTCCTGATGTTTTCTTTAATCGCACGCAGGGCTCTTCTGTCCACGGCTCATCAATCACAGCCTCTCCCTGAGACTCTTACTGTGTTGGAAAGTACACCACAGGTACGAGGACTCCATACCATCATCAGGTGAGATGTGAAATCCTCAGTTTCCATCAAAGCGAGGCTTGTTGTATCTGCTGCAAATGTCTTCTAGCCTCCTCTTTCTTCATTTTTTTCACTTTGTTTTAGGAACAAAGACACAAGCCGTGATGAGTTCATCTTTTACTCAAAGAGATTGATGCGCTTGCTCATAGAACAGGCTTTGTTGTTCTTGCCCTCCAAGGTTCGTGGGTTGATTTGTGTTTGAATACACTGTACTGTGTGCTGCGCAGAGACTTTCCTGTTATATACCAGTGTTTCGTTCTACAAAAATATTAATAAACTGCTTTGGAAAAAGAAAAATCTCTACAAAGATGTCCAATTGGTGATTTTTGAACCAGTTAAGATTAATTACTGGATTTTCTTTTACATTGTGTGTATTGTAAAATACAGTGGTACCCCGAGGTATGAAATTAACATGATATAACTAAAACCTGGAGAGGATTGTGAAACAAAACTCATTTTAAAATGTGGAGGAGTGGACTGCAACTGGAGTCAGTGCTTCAGGCATCACCAAACACAGATGTATGCAAAACATGGGTTGTAGCTGTCGCATTCCTTGTGTCGAGCCCCTTTCCTGAAGCGTCTCACCTGCGCTAATAATAAAAAAGAACTGGGTTGCCGAGGAGTGCTCAAAGTTATGTTCACTGTAAATTTTGCATGTCCTTTAGAAATCAAGATCCCAGAGTATGGAGGAAGAGAAAAGTTGTACAAGTTGCTTGAGGTCCAGTCAAAAGTTTCCACAGTCAGTGATAGGTTGGGGTGCCATTTTGTCTGCTGGGGTTGGTCCACTATCTTTTCTGAGATCCAACGTCAATGTATCCATCTACCAAGACGTTGTAGAGCACTTCATGCACCTTGCTGCTGAACAACTTTCTAGAGATACATATTTCAATTTCCAACTGGACAAAGTGCCAAAGCTATCAGTACCTGGTTAAAGGACCTAGGCGTCCCTTTGAACCCCCTGACCTAAACCCCATAGAAAGTCTATCTCACTCGAAATTAAGTGATATTTAAATATTTTATCCATTATTTATGCTTTTTTTCCAGCCTTGTACTGTCCAGACCCCACAAGGTCAAGAGTATGACGGCTCTCGGTTTAGTGGCAAAGGGGTAAGCTTCTGTTCCTGGCATCTTTAGTCTTTGAAAAAAGTAAGTTCTGAAAAGATCTTCTCTTTCAGATCACCGGCGTTTCTGTTCTACGGGCTGGTGAGACAATGGAGCCTGCTTTGAGAGCTGTGTGCAAAGATGTCCGCATCGGCAAGATTCTGATCCAGACTAATCTGGATTCAGGAGAGCCTGAGGTAACATAGGCCACAAACAATTGAAAGCAGTCTGGTGTAATGAACAGCAGTTGGTCTGTAGCAGATAAACCAAGTGACAAATTTTGAGGTGCTAAAATACAATGAGTAATCTTGCAGTGAAAAGTTTGGAATTTAACAAATGCTATTATTCTGAATTTTTTTTTTTTCAAACCTTCCCAGATCCACATTTTGCAGCAAGTGATTGATTTTCTTGATGACAAATTTCACCCCTTTTTCTGGAGCATCTCCCTTAATCTGAAATAGTTCTCTAAAGTAGGATCCGGTCTGAAAAAATCCCAGGTTTAGTGTGAAACGTGATTTTAGATAACACAGGGTTTCTTTTATCCAGGGTTTAGAATTAGCCAGGGTTAACTAGTTCAAGTGTGGAAAGTCCTAGACTAAATAAAATAAATAATTTCAGAACAAATATATGGACTATAAAATATGTTCCTCCGGTTTCCCTCACAATCCCAAAAACATGCTGTTGGGTTAATTGAATTGAATAATCTAAATTCCCCTTAGGTGAGGGGTGAGTGTGTGATGGACTGGCGCCCTGTCCAGGGTGTACTCTTGCCCGATGTATGCTGGAGATAGGCACCAGCAGACCCCCATGACTCCTCAGAAAGTTTTTTTTTTTCATTAATTAAACTTAAAACTAAGTATTCACACAATTTGTTTGTGTTTTTGTGATTGCAAATAAAAGACTGACACTTTTTGGATCTATAAATAATAATGTAGAGACAAAGAAACTATTCAAATTCTAAATTGTTTATTGAATTTATGTTTAACTTCTAACACAGATTTTTTTCACGTAAACAACATACTTGCAATAAACCTTCAGTGTTCTTCAAAGCAACTGTTGGTTTGAAAGCCAGATTTATTATAGTTTATTGATCATAGTTGATTGATCACAAAATAAAACGTAAAATATCCCAGAAGGGAAAACCTGAATAACATAAGACTTCTCCAAAGGAGGAGGAATAAACTAAACAAAATGAACAAATGACCAGGTTTTTCTTCACAAACTCTCCATATCAACCATGGTCCCGTGCCAAGCTCACGAAGGCAGGATAACACAAAACACCTGGGGAGTAATGAAATTAAATAGGAAGACAGGCAGGAAGGGAAAAACAGCGGGAAAACACAGAAAGAGCGAACATGTGACGAAACTCTGATCACATGACCAAGGCGGATTTAAATACACGTGGAAAACTTTGAAACAGGAGGGAGAGAAGGCAGAAAATAGACATTAATACAACCGACTGTGACCAATAGAACAACAGAACAGAAATACAAAATTTTTACGCTTTAAATATTTAATCTAATATTAATTAATAATAAATTAATATTTAAGTTAATCACATGCGTTAACACGCTAATTTTGACAACACTAATATATAATTATTAGGGGTGTAACGGTTCACGGTATGTATTGAACCGTTTCGGTACGGCCTGTTCGGTTCGGGACACTTGCGTACCGTTTCGGTATTCGGTATTTGTATTAAATAAAATAAATGTATTATTAGCGCGATATTAAGCGCAGCGGAACCATGTTCCTAGGCGAGTTTCCGCACGGACGCTATTGAGGGACGTGCAGCTCTACTGTGCGACACTCAATAGCGTCCGTGCGGAAAATCGCCTTTGGCTTCTCTGTTAAAATACATAACGGGGATAGACGAGTGGATAAATTTAAAGTTGTATGCCGCCATTGTTCCACGGAGATCAGGCAGGCAACACATCTAACATTTTCTACTGCTGGAGATATTGTCACTGCAACCAGATCTGTGCTCTCTTCAGAAAATGTGGATAGGTTAATCTTTTCAGCCTAAAACTTGAATAGTTAGTTTTGTTGATATATAAGCTGAAGCTGTTGCTAGTGTTAAAAGTTTTCAGGTCCTAACTAGTTGCAGTATTTAATTTTTTATTTAATAAAATGTGTTTTTCTTTATAAAGAGTGCAATTTATTTAAAATATCACCCAAATGTGTCACTTTTATTTATTTTATGCAAGAATTCTATTGTGTATTGCCAGCTTTTCAAAATAAAGATTATGTAAGTTTTTATTTTTTTGTACCGAACCGAATGAACCGAACCGAACTCTCCAAGACACTGTACCGAACCGAATACGATTTTAGTGTACCGTTACACCCCTAATAATTATATACATTACTTTCCTTATGGGGGTTTCGGTGGGATGCTGGGATGAATGGTAGGGGAAACACTGCATTTAAACCCCATTCATTTGTGAAAATTATTAATTCATATTTTTAAAGATTAGTGTCTATGCCATTCTCAAAAGAATGCTCCAGGAGAAGCGACATATTCATGTCGTTTAAGCATTTTGTTATAGCACAATTATTTTTGCTGCACAAATTTGCTTGTTGTTTTATGAGAACCGACATCTCTCTTAGATTCTTTTTAGTGGCTGTGTTCCCCTTTTCCCTGACTTTGTTTCCATGGTAACCCATTTCTCCCCTTCTCCCTCCAGCTGCACTACCTGCGCTTGCCCAAAGACATCAGTGAAGACCATGTGATTTTGATGGACAGCACCGTTTCCACGGGAGCGGCTGCCATGATGGCGGTCAGGGTTTTGCTGGTATTTAACTATTGATCTCTCTTCTGTCATAAAAAGATATGTTCGCGCGGTTTGAAAGTTGCAGTTTAATGTTATTTACAGATGTGTATCTATTTTTCCACAGGACCACGATGTCCAGGAAGAGCAGATAGTGCTGGTTTCTCTGTTAATGGCAGAGTTGGGAGTTCATTCTGTGGCGTATGCTTTTCCCCGGGTCAGAATCATCACCAGTGCGGTGGACAAAAACCTTGATGATCTGCTTCATGTCATTCCAGGGATCGGTGAGCACCACTCACAAAGAAGCACAAACAATTTTGATTTTATCACCTTTAATATAAAAACTAAACCCGTTTTTTTCAAGGAGACTTTGGTGACCGCTACTTTGGGACGGATGGGGCTTCATGGAGTGAAGGAGAAAAGCAGGAGGCGCAAAGCTGCACTTCTGAGCTTTGACAGCGGTTTATTCAAGAACTTAGGATCCATCAACCAGTTTTGAGACGTATATTTTGCAGCATTTAATTGTATAAAATACTAAACTTTTATAAAGAATTTTCATACAAATTTTTCAAATACATTGTAATTATTAGGAATTGTACAGAAACTCTTAATTTTTTTGTAATTTAATTAATTAAATGTACAAAAAAAGGTCAAGATAGCAATTTGTGTGGTGTTCAAATCAGTAATAAAATGTACAAACACCTTGACTTCTTTACATTCGTAAAAAAATAATCATTCTATGTGTGCACTACGACCCTTTTAACAGCAGAGGGCAGTAAATCTCGCTTTCGTATTTAGCTTTTACAGGTTCAATAAGGTCATCGAAACGCTAGCTCTTGCACATAAATGCATTTAGGGGGAACACATGATTGTCAAGCAAAGGAAGCAAATGGTTCACCGATTTTATTGAAAGATTGGACCTAATGCTGGCCTTAAACTGGAGGTGTTCTGCTTGTAGAACAAGGAGTCGTGAGCCTGAAAGACGACTCAAGAGCAAGGCTGTGGGTGAAGGTGAACGAGTCTCAATTAGAGGAAGAGAGAAAAGCTCTATTGAGATTAAATAAAGAAATGCAGTCCTTGCCGAGGATTTGGAGACTGTGGTATAGTGGAAAAGTTCAAGGTTATTAAAGATAGATTTGAAAAACACAAAAGCGACAGCATTTCTGTTGAAATTAACTAATTTCTTTTGCTCTTCAAAGATTTGACCTATTTGGGTCTGTGGCGGCCGCATTTGATAAAATGTTCAGATTATGAAAATCAACAACTTTATGTTTCATTTTGCACCCAGATAGAAGTAGATCTTGCTATTTTTATAAAACTTTATTATTATCATAACTTTTTGGTTGATTTCGATTTCCCTCACAATGATATTCTCTAAAAGTTCCTTTGACTTCAAAAAACAAAGTGGACCAACACCAGGAGATGGCATGGCACCCCAAATGATCGTTGACTGTGGAAACCTTACGCTGGATCTTTTTATAGGTTTTGCTTCACAATCCTTTTCAGGGTGTGGGACTTTTGTTTCGCCACAAGGAATGCGGCAGTTGAAAACCATGTTTTGCGGAAGTCTGTGCCCGTTGGTTCTTGAAAAACTGGTTCCATCTGCAGTCCACTCTTTGTAAATCTCTTCCACATTTTTACAGGTTTTGTTTCACAATCCTCTCCAGGGTGAGGGTACTTTATTTTTTTGAATACATCTTTTATTTCCCTTAGCCTCTATTATTCTGCGGTATGGCAGTGAACTCTGTGAGCAGCCGGCCTCTTTTGCAATAACCTTTTTGTTTCATGCCCTCCTTGTGCAAGGTGTCGGTGGTTGCCTTTTGGGCGGTTGTGAAGCCTTCTTTATGGTCATGTAGCCTACAGAACTAGACTGTGGCAGTAGGTGGCTTCAATTTCAATAATTTCATAATATTCTGAGAACTGTATTTGTTTTTTTTTATTATTTTTCAGTTATTATCGTCAAAATGAAAAGAAATAAACAGTTGAAGCGTATCGGTCTGATTGGGATTAACGTATGCATTTAACAACTCTCACTTTTTCAATTGAATTACTGAATTAAATCAATGTTATAGTTCATTATATTCAAAATTACAGTTGTAGTTAACAGTATATAACCTACATCTACCATCAATACAAATAACAGATGATAAAAGTGACAGTAAAATTAAAATTTCTTGAATCTAGAGAACCTTAAATAGTCCGCATGGTCCGTGGTAGGTGTGGATTACTAGTTATTAGAATACTAGGGTTTTTTTTTTCTTTTGGGGTGGTTTAATTTCATCTTTCAACTATTTCTATTTTGTTGTAGGTTTGGGATTTATTTTAATTGTGTTCAAGCATTTACTTTATTTAAATGTTGGAAAATTCTTGACCATGTTTGGTATTGGAAAAAAATCTAACATTCATCTTAATTAGTGTATTTTTTCAATATTCACAAGTTCCTCACTATTATGTTCCGACCTCATAATAATTTTATTGATCTTTGCATTTTGGATGGAAATATTAGTGAGTTTCTACCATGAAATTAAATCACCATAGCCTCAAAGAAACACTGAATGCTTTGTGACCGTTGATGGAACCTTTTGCTTCTGTTCCAGACCCCCTTTAAGAGAAATCATGTATGGGCTCCATCTCCTTGTATGACATCTTGACTTAGCGGAGCTGCTCATACACGCTGAATTCGGCTAGACAACAAACTAGTCTGCAGCTGCAGCCTCAAGGTTAACTTGTTACCATAGAAACAAGTCAGCCAATAAAAAAACAGCAGACCGTTGCTATGTTGACTGCACCCTTTTTGTTTTAAGGATGACCTATTTTTTTTTTTTCAGAGCAAGTCAGATGCAAGCTCATTATATTCTCACACATAAAGACACAAATACAATATACGAGGGGAAGAGAATGGGTTGCACCAACACAAGTTTGGTAAATCGGAATAATCGGGATAAAAAAGTGACCACCTCTGCTTGCTGTAATTTAATCGTACTGTGAAATGTGACCAGTTTTTGTCTTAATGCTGGGAATTCTCAAATAGCATGCCATGACAGTGAGGCAGTTGTCATAGGAACAGCATGCACCACGGTTGATGTGGCTGCAGCTTCACTGGCTAATTAGCTTAAACAAAGATCTCTAATGCAGTCGCGCTTCTACCTCAGTGTATAAACCAATCAAAGCTAGTTTCATCAGCCTAATCATAGCCATGTTTTAAACGAAACGGGCCTCTTTCCAAATTCTTTTCCATCAAGGCCTGCTGACATCACTGACTAAAATTCAACACATGTGCACATCTGGTCAAATCTGTGTACATCTGGTCACTGTTAATATCCCTAGGCCACGTAAAATGACTAACACTTATCATAAATCGTACGTTTTATCTGTCTGTTGGAATTTCTTACTGGGGATCTCAGATGATCAGGTGTTTAAACACACATTTGGATTATTAGTATATGTTTGATTATAAATAATAGTGATTGTAAGACCGTATACCAGGGGTGTAAAACTCATTTTCACACAGGGCCACGTTAGCATAATGGCTGTCCTCAAAGGGCCAGATGTAACTTATAAATATAAAACAATGTAATGTAAAATAATTGTAACTACTCTTAATGTTAAATAACTCATTTATAACTTATTCAAGTGACAATTCAGTTGCATAGAAACAATTGTATGCTTGTTGTTCTAAAATAAACCTTTTGATTTTTGTCAGCTCTTGAAACTCCAGAATAGAAGGTTTAAGAAAATCCTGTTCATGCTTTAGTGGTGAATTTTGGGACTTCAGCCCTTGTTTTTCCAGTGACTTCCAGGCTCTGATCGGGCTTGGTGTCACTCAGCTATGTCATTCCTGTTCCACTTGGTGACATCTTTTGTGCAAAAAAAATACAAAACCATTCCATTAAAACCAAAAAAAAAAGATGATCATGTTTCTTTTTAAAAGCTAACAGTACATTTGTTTGCTGGATAATATAAAGCTAAGTGGTTGTATATTGTTTTTCTCGCCCGTTTGAATTATGCATGCAGTGACGATTCTTTCTGACCAATTAGTTGTCATACTTTTCTATCCAATATCAACTTGAAAAATGCAAGTTAAATGTATGCACAAAATTGGAATATTGCACAAAATATTTGCGCATAAAACATTCAACGAGTCCAAGAGAACAAAATCCTGGTGAAAAAGAAATTGCTGTATTAGGAGAAGGCTTTTTCGTATATAATAACTTGCTTGCGTCTTAGAACACGTAGACAAAACGCAATATGCGCAGTCACGTCATCTTTTTTGGGAACGCAGCTGGTCAAGACAGTTCTGGGAGGTGATAATCCCACTTTGATGACAGACTTTGTCTTTTCTTTCTAATTAAAAATGTTCGTACCTCATCATCCACCCATCACTTTCCGCCGTTTTTTTAACACATGAAATATCAAACCACATGACTTTTTTTTTTTTTTTAAGTTGGTCAGAATCTGCTCACATCTGAGCTCTGCCTCAAGTGGTTGATCGGTGAATTACAGCTACAGTCATTTCCTATTGCGCATACGGAGGAAAAGTGTGTTATTACCCTGTAAGATGCACAAGTATTGCCACCCTCTATTATCCTTCAGGTCACATAAAATCCATCGGGGCAAACCATGGGCGCTAACGAGACATCATACATCTGACCAAACTAGTGGTGCCAACTAAAGAGTGCAATATCGGATTGTTTTTTTGCAAGGAGAACGTCCAATGAAAGCTGGCTCTATTGATGATGTGAGCAGGACATAAAAGAGCCACTAGCTGGTGCTCATCTCTCATTTTCAAAGCGGCTTCGTACATCAAACAGGAAAAAATAGCGCGCCACAGATTCTCTCTTTTCTCTTAATTTTTGTCAAACAGCTCCCATCAACAGAATAAACCGCTCGACATCCATGATTTCTTCTCTGTCGTCGTCATATTCTTTCCTGTTTCCCCATGTGGCGCACAGAGGATCTGTTGTCCCGCAAACGCCATCTTCAGACAGGGTGTGTCATTGCATCAATATTTCCTCAAAAGATTCCCATCCAAAGATTCGTGCGAATCTCAGTTAGATCCAGTGAGTGGAAGGGTTTATTCTTGAGAATGAATTGACGGCTCATCACGAGAGAACACTATGTAAATGCTGTGTGGTGGTGTTTCTTTGAAGTGCTGCTTTATTTAAAAAAGTATAAACTCGACCCCACATTTTATGGATAATCATTTTGATATAAAAACATTACAATCTTTTTCACATTAGTACGTAATTACACAGCTTTAATACACACCACCCTGTTGTTTGATAAGCAAACACACAACATTAGCTGCCACACTAAACTCAACGGGTCTTCAAGATACACGTTATAGCTAAAATGATGTGGAAACCAGAACAAAAAAATCCACATTTGAAAACTCACAGAAATACTGCTTTAGATCCATTTTTACCAAAGAAAAATCATTTCAAAGGGACAATTAGAAACACTTGCGAGATCCCCAAGAGCAAATTCCCTCCCCGCTCTTCTGTAATCCTTCTATCGGTAACATATTTACAACACTGCAGCCACATTGGCAACTAGGGCTTAGACAAGCAGTTGGATTATATAGATTCACCTGAAGTCCTTTTGTGTGCTCCAGGCATTTGGCATGATTCGGTCCAGATCGTATTATCATCATCAGATTTAAAGACTCCAACAGTGGGTAGTCCACTGATCATAGATCATTAGATATCGTTCACTAGTGAAGCTTATCATGGTGCGGCCATAAAACCCCAATCTCCTAGACCTACAAGGAATCTCATTTCAAATCACTTCTACATCTTTTCCTCTTCCCATTATTTCCAAACATTTTTGGGGCTTTGATCTGGAAAAAAAGCAGTTCCATTTAATCTGAGTCCAGTTTGGGTTTGAGAGTCCTCCTAAAGTCCTCTTCAGGCTCTCCGTTCCTGAAGGCGTATTCTTTGTGCTCGTTCGCAGCCGAAGAAAAGGCTTAAAATCAAACAATCCACCAACAACAACAAGAAAACCATTCTCTGATACCACAGGACAGTGCTAGTTTCACGTTTCTCTCACGTTTTTTTTTTTTTTTTTTTCAAAGCATGCATCGTTTTAATCAGGCAAAGTGCATAAACAGCATTGACAAAGAAAAACACAGTTTCACGACGAAGTGCTGAGGTGACGGTTTGGGTTGATTTATGACAAATTAACAGTAACAGACATTGGGGTCTCCTCTTGGATATGTCATCACAATTTGTGTGCAGTTACATTTTATTCACTGTCCCTGAGCTTCTGCTAATTATAGTTGTGATCGTACGTTTTCACATAACGCAAAACCATTTTCCCACAGTTAGTCATTTATTGTCAAACTACTGCATTTACTCTTTTTAAATCATTGAACAGAAACTTTCCAAATTACGCTGATCAAAAGGTGATTTGCACAAAAAAGCTGATACTAAAGGGTTACGACTGGATGCACGAGAACTATTTTTTACAACCAATAACTTGTAACCGATACCGATAAGTTATCGGTGCTGGGGTTGAGCATTGTTAGCATTGACGATGTCCAATGTGAAACATCGCAATGGATGACATTGTCCTAATCACCAACGTAGAATCGTTAAAAGATCCAGAGAGCCTTGCTGCTCTTAATTCTCATTTGAACAAGTTCATGCCATTCTATTTGACTTGCAACTGGTGACCATTGCCAACGGTCACATTTTCTAGTGGAGGCTGCGGTGCTGGTGTCTTTTTTCCAAGAGAAGAACTTCGTTATGGAACGAACCAAAGGTTAATTTATTCCATAATAGCGCCTTACAATAACTAAGCCACAGTCCCTCAGGTAAACAGGATTGCACTGTAAACAAAAAGCATTAAAAATCAGTGAAACTGCGAAGCTGCAAAAGGGTGAACTGTGACGTATTTCGGGTTCTATTTTTATCTGAAAATTTTAGTTATCAGAATTATCATTTTATCCAAAATTGGTCAGAGTGACTAATGTTCTCAAAAGATACTGGAAGAAAATGTGGACTTATCAGTCCGGAAGCTGGAACATTACTGGAGATTCCAGCAAGACAACAATCCAAAAGACAAGGTCAGGTTTACTTGTCATGGTTACCAGAACTAAGTGAAGGTTTTGGAGTGCATCCTCTGACCGCACTATCATTGAAGCACTCAAATATGCAGATAATGTGAGAATTTACCATTTTTGCTAAGAAGAATGTTCTGCTTTACCAACAGAGAAGATAAAGAACCTCAACAACAACTACCTCAAGAAACTTCAGGCTGTCATTGATGTACAACGGAAAGCAAAGTATTAAGAGCTGTAAACTTTTGCTCAGGGTCATTTGGAAAGTTTCTATTGTCATTATGGTTCAAAAAGAGTGAATGGGAAAAAAAGCTTCTGCATTAATTTTTTCTGAAAAACGGAAATGAAACATTTTGCCAGGGTATGTAAACGTATGAGCACAACTGTAACTTCTTGGGAATATTTATATATGCCTTCTATTAGTTTTTAATAATTAAAATACTTTTCTTTTCTATAAGGGGACTGTCTGTGACAGACAACATGCTTAGCATGAGATTTCTCTTTGTGCTTTATAAGAAAATACTTCCTTGATGTACAGGATCTGCGTTATCAGTCGAATTAGAATCTTTAAATGAACTCTAAAATTGTTTTACAGAAATAGAGGCTTTGACGTTACAAAAATAGGACACTGTGTTTGCATTTAAATAATAGATCGCTTTCAGCCATTTGTAAAATAAAAGGAATTCTATGATTTAAATACATTATCTATGATCATTTGCTTGGCAAAAGCTTTTGATTGACCCGCGATTATAATATTCAAATCCAGGAGGATTCCTTCCAAAGGGAGTGCTTCTTGTTGGGCTACAAGGACTCTGTGCTTCTAAATTAAAAAACTTGTGCTCGTGTTTTTGTTTGTCACCTTTGGGATTTCTAGGCATCAAATACAAGCCTGACCCGCAATTCCCATGGCCACGTCGTGTCCATCTACACTGTGCTATGCTTAAAACAAGAACGCTACTGTTGTCTGAGATGTGTCAGGTATGATACGTTGTGGCTGGAAACTGTTTTTCTTCTTTCTGAAACCATTTTACAGAAGCGCTCTATCTTTTTGTGCTGTGAGAACACTGACATATCCTTACAAAACTTGTTTAATCCTCAACGTTTTCTTAAAACCCAATGAGATATATCGCAGTAACACATATTCGTTTGGGTTTGACACGCCCTTGAGCTCGCCAACAAGGTTCAAGCAGCAGAGAGAAAGTTTGCTTCCAGGAGAGCACCTCTACAAGCCAGTGACGTACATCTCCATGCCATCATTAAAAGTAAAGATGGTGGTTGTGCTGGAGGATGTTGAGCCCTGCTTCAGGTCAGGGATGCTCTCGTAAAGGCTTTCTCCAGGAATCAGCATGCCTTTGGCTGGCACTTGTAGTTTAGGGGTCTGTTGGGGTGGTGGAGGGGGCGGAGGTGGTTGTTGCAATGGCTGCTGGGGCCTTTTACGCTTCGGTCGTAAGGTGGCACTTGCATTGGGTGGAGGCCTGTCACGCCTCCAACCCCCACCACCCTCCAAGGTCTCGTATGCCAGGTCTGTTTCCTCAGTGCTGATTGCTTCATAGCAGTGTTCTTCCAAGCAGCTAGGTGGTGGCCTTGTACCTTTGCCCTCCTGCAGGGCCCATGTTTGGGGTTTAACCACTACACTGAAACCTCCATCACGATCACCGCGGTCACACCGAGCCACGGTCCTAAAGCCGCTCATATCCCTCGCTGTGGTGGGGGATCCAGGCATTCCTCGCTTTTTCTTGCCTGGTTTGCAGACTTTCGAATACATCTCTGAGATCTAGATCACAATACAAAGACAAAAACATTGTGTAGATGACCACAACCAATCGTTTTTGCCATTGTACATCCAGAATGGTCCATCGTAAAACAAACCCAACCAGCAAATGCCAAAGATGAAAAACTAAGAAGGGTACAAATTAATGGCATTGCAAATTATTTCTCAAAGAACCAAAAAAGATTAGTTGAACTGTCCTGACTGAGTGAGCCCCTCTAGTAGCATACAGCGCGGCAAAGATATTTTATGTTGGTTGGTTTGTTTAGTTTAAAAGGGTTTAGTTAAAATAGTTGATCCGCAGACCCCCACCCAAAACCCTCCCTCTGGACTTGGTTGCAAAATGGGCAGAAGTGCATGAATCAGTTCTCAAGTGATAACATGGACAAAACTGGTCCCATTTCCTCTGTACTTACAACTGACTATTTTCCAGTTCCATTTTCATTTAATTATTCTATTTCTGAGAATAATAGGTTTTTCTATTTTACAAAACTTTAACCTCAAATCACTCCAAATAAAATGGCATGTTTTTCTTGAACCATTTGGAATAAATGAGGGTTTAGTTCTCATTGTGTCTCTTATTTGTTGAGCGAAATAACTTTAAACACACAACAAAAACAATTTTGGTAAAGAAATGCATGCAGATGACTATAGTTGTGAGGAATTGGCTGAGAAATACAACTAAATCAAAGATTGAAGGCCACTTGGGGGCACATTCGTCTCCATGGGATCCATCCTGGACATTTCGTCACTATCGAGGTAAACTGAAAGCTTTTAAATGCACCACCTATTGGTTGTCCTTCAAAAGGGCAGAGGTCAGTGGCCATTTTGACCTCAATGTTCACAGAATCCGATTTGATTATGCACCATACGACCAGTTGTTACCGTTGTGTTTGGTTGTATCTTTAAATGGTTTGCATGACAAGAATCTTAGCTTTCCAAAGATAAGGGACATGTTTAGCTTTTTTTCGTAATTTCGAGTCACAAAAGTCATGGAATGCTACGAAGTTAAGGCTTAAGATTCTCCCCTACCCTTATCCGGTTCTAAATGTGAAATTGTCATCAGGCATTTGGCTGTGGGCATAACTTGTATATCCCTTAATCTAATTCCTGCTCACCCACACTTTACTAAACTTTATAATGCTGTCAAGCGTATGGCGGATGAGTCTCATGGATCGATTCCAAAGAGGAAAACACACTCACCCCTGCAGCAGATGCAGCCATACTTTCTCCTGTGTGAGATCCCAGAATACCCATTTGTTTATGCTGGAAGATGATGTCATCGTCTTCTGGAGGTTTCCATATGTACTGCTCTCCGTTTCCCATAAACATTGCCTCCTGAAAGTTTTAAAACAATAGACTAGAATAAAATATTATGTTATAGTTAAAAAGTCCCTTCTTAAATTAAAGATGTTAAACTGGAAGTGGTACCCTACAAGAACAATTGGGTTCCAAATCTCTCAGAAATACAGGTACTGCCACACAGGGAAAAAAATCAAAAGCAAAGGAAACCACTCTGGAACATGGTAGACCAACAAGGAGATGAGAAGAACTTTTAGCATGGGTCCTATTAGCACATATTAGGCTGTAATGGGCAACAGCATGAGTATTACATGTACAGTAATGGAGAGTTCTGGTAACTTTGATGATGATTACTTTTGAAACCACTGGTTGAGAGCAGTATGGGTAAACAAGGGGTATTGGGGACAATGACTGGTACCAACTGTTCTCCATGACCAGCCACAACTGACTGTATGTAACATGGATGAAGTGTCACCCATAGGTTCTAACAAAGGCTCAGAGTGGGCGCCACCAGCCATCGCCTTTGTGAAGGTGCATCACTTCCTGGTAATCAAAAATGGGCAAAATATCCACAAGGCATAGTGAAGATCCTCGAGTGAGTAAAGGTTTAAACCTGAGAGTATAATGCAACTAGCAGCTAATGATAATCATTCACCAAATGTTATGGATTGTTTTATTAGATGGAATGAACAACACCAGAAGATGGCACATGACGAGACGAGCTGAAGAGCTGTCAATCATCTGCCCCTCTAGGTCAAATCTAGAGATCTAAATGAACAACACAAGGGGAGCCAGAGGTAGAAACATGTATTGTTCAGCTCCAAAGTTGGCAGTTTTCACATTGAAGTAAATGAGAAAATGACCGGGTTGAGGAACTGCAGTTTGGTCACTTCCTATTACACATCGAGAGCGAAAGCAGGAGGTTGCCCCTTGCCAGCAACCCCTCTATTTCCCAACTCAAGCATGATGGGAATTGACTGAAGCTGCAATTCATTGATTGGCCACTTGAGGTTGGTGTCAGAATAGAGCAGATTCCCAATGTCTCCCATAAGAAGTGCTCAACCACCGCAGAGAGAAAAAGAACATTTAAATCCTCGAACCAATAGGTGTTTACGTTCATATAGCTGATTTTACCAACCCCTGCAAGATGATTTTTTATTACTCAGTCATTTATTGACATGTTTGCAAAACCGACAGCCAGTGCCTGGTAGTAAGGTAGTTTCAATGCCTCAGTGCTCCCAATTTGAGCCTCCAAACTCTTCAACAGAAATGTAGATGGGTAAATGCTGCTGGTGAAATATACTGTACACTTCAGTACATTTTCAAGATTCAAACTCTTACTTTGTCCCCCTCTGTTCTAGAGGTTATGATAATGACTGCTAAATTTTTTTGTTTGGCTTATAAGGAACAATTTAGTGAGTGTTTTCCCTTGTTCCTTTTCAGGAGGAATGGAAGGTGGCCAATACGCTGTGTCACAATCGCTTTTGAGGCAGAGATTAGCATGCTCCTGGCGTTCACCGTGGCAATCCACTTTGTCTCCCATTAGGACTGGGTCGTGTTCATGCTCTGGTTGTTTGCCTGGGTTTCAATAAATGAGAGTTTTCCAGTTGTTGCATCATTTATATTGAAAGGTGCTGGTGCAACATTCCCTATGGCCAGTCCACTAAACTCTAACTAAAATTATTAATTGATTAGGAAAGTTTCTAGAAATAATGAAGAGCCACTTTAGTGTACCATGTCAGGACTTTTAATTATATATTTTTTTTTAATTTTTCTTTTTAAATGTCAAATAGTGTCCATAGTTTAAATGTGCTGGCTCAAAAATATCTGTGGTTGCGCAATTTTAATGCAACTTGACTAAAGAACACATCAAGTTCTAGAAGGTTTTTAGTAACTTCTCTGAAAAATAAATGTTGAATATGACAAATAATAAATAATCTCCTGTTTACGCCAGATACTGAAGCCCTTCATACCAGGTGACGACAAGACCCCTGAAGCAACATTCTGACTGTATAATGCACTGACCTGTGTTGAAATATTCTGCTTTACTCTATCTCTTTATGCGTGTTGGTTTAAGGGGTAGACACAGGAAAAGAAGATTGAAGTATACATATTTTACTTGTAAAGCATAAATCAAACAAGAATTATGGAGTACTCTGGGTCATACATTCCTGTAGTACCACTCTTTTTTTTAGTTCTGCAGGCTTCATCCTAAAAAGGAGCTTGCGTCTTTGTCTTGGAGTTTTCTACAACCCATGCTCCTGTTTTAACTGAGCAGCTCACTCTGCTTGTTCCCTTTTTAACAGCAGACCTTTTGCCGAGTTACTTGAAAGACTCTTTTTGCCACTGGTTTTTGATCATAGTTTAAATGATTTTTAAAAGAATTAGTCTCCTAGTTATTGAATCATATTTTCCTTAGTAGCAATTCATTAGTATCACCCCTGAAAATACATATATCATGAATGAATATCATACCCGTATACTTCCAATGTACAGTAGCACCGGCACCCCCACCGGTGTAACCCAGTGGGCTAATTTGGTAAAACATGGGACTTTGCTTGAAAGCAGTAAGGTTCGCCCCAACGCTTCATCTTCTAGCCTTTATAGCCAAAGCATAGGTAAGCGAATCTCTTTGATTATTGGAAATAAAATGCTGTTTCAGGAATTTAAATCCCTGTTATAACCTCTCATGCACGGTGGACTCCTGGGCCGTCGATACTGAGTGGCAGATACGACCCCAGAGCCACTTAAATGCCACCACAGGACTTTTTGGACAGGGGAACTTTTTCCCTGCTTCCCTGCAAATCCATAGTCTATACATGAGAGAGTCTTTAAAGATTTAAAAAGATTTCTTAGAAAGTGCCTGGCCAACCGTTTAAAAAAGTACTCACTTTAGGAAAAGAAGGAAGGTTGAAGGCTTCATAGTTTTTCCGTGGCATCTTCTGACTGTGTGGGTGTGTTGTGGGAGGGGCTTGGTGAGTAGGCGGGGGATGCCGAAGGTCCCCGCTACTGTGTCGTTGTTGTCCGAGCCCCTCCTCTGTATCAGTCCCATTGTCCCTCTTCTGAGCAGCTTTATCTACTTTCCGGACCTTTCTAATGCAGGCATACTCCACTGTCTCCTGCTGTTGAGGTGGGGTATTCACCACTTGGTTGATGGCCTCTGACTCCGACATTCCACCTTCCAAGCAGTCGCCCTCAGGATCTGGTGGAGCTGGGGTATTGGCAGGGACAGCCGGTGGAGCAGGGGTATCCGTCTCTCCAGCACGGCCCCCGACCCCATAGCGGGCATCCTCAGTTCCATGAGTGGGAGAAGAGCGGCGACCCACTTCGGCATATGTGTGTTCCCCATCCTCACCCGCGGGGATCTGAGGCAGCTGTCGGCCCTGAGAACGCAGGTCTGAGTTTGAACGACGGCTGGAGAGAAGTAGAAGGTCCATGCTGGCTGGACGGTTCTTCTTAGATGATTCTACAGAAAGCAAATTTTATCATAGTCATTTTTTGCCAAAACCATTTTTTCAGAGATTATGAAAGAGTTTGCTCGAAACTGCAGAGGCAAAGGGCAGCAGACACATCCCAATCGCTATAAAGCAAAAGCAGTTACTACTAGCTAATACGGGAACTCCTGGAACATAGCGGGAACCATGCTCAGACTTTCTCGCCGGACTGCAGGTGTGTTAGAGGAACTAGAGACTATGAAGTTTTAAGAGATGTGATAGTACAGTACATACTCTTGCCATTGCAGTTGAGTCTGTTCATCTCATGAAGCTTGGTGTCTGACTTACTGATGGAGCGCAGCTTGGACTGCCGCAGTATACTCTGGAAACAGATACAAAGATCTCCACTTCAGTAACAGCTCACCCCAAACAAACCAAAAAGTTCAAGAGACTCAAACTCAATTCCTGGAAGTTTTCTTCCAACCCTGATCAGATAGACCTGAACCTTTCAAACAAGTGTGTTTAGTTAAGGATGCAGCTAAAACATCCAAGGCTTTGGTCCTCCGGGAATTGAGTTGGAGACAACTTGATGCTCATACCGCAGGAATCTAATGCTGCTTATCCACTGAACGACATGGTACAGCTTGGCGCAGTTCAGTTTGGTCTGGTTGCTTTTCCATAGGCTTTAGTGTCGCGTCACAAGGGTTGTGTTGTAATAGCTATCGTCAGAGTATTTTCACGAAGTGAAGTGAGTATGAAATGAGATCAGGAAATA
This sequence comes from Danionella cerebrum, assembly GCA_007224835.1. Lineage (NCBI taxonomy): Eukaryota > Metazoa > Chordata > Actinopteri > Cypriniformes > Danionidae > Danionella > Danionella cerebrum. The sequence continues at coordinate 88,418 of SRMA01023914.1, forward strand.
ACAGGACAATAACAATCGAACGCGGCAAAGGACTGTAGTATTTGTTACTTGGATTATGGGTGTTTTACACAGCTTTCTACACCAAGTTATTTGGTGAGAAGTTGTGAGACGCTAAAACGCATGCACTAAAACGCGCGTGACTGGGACAAATCCAGTGTTTGTGTGTAATTTGCGCGGTTCAATGATGCAAGCAATGACGACACTCTCGGACTCACATATGTCATGCTTGTTCGGTCAATCAATAGAAGCATTTCAGATCAAAGCAATGGTGTCAGTTCTAGAACCTTGTTGAAGCAAGTTCCAGAAATGGTGTCGGTTCTACGGCCACAACGCAGCTGTTAAAACCATACTGAACTGACCTCTACCGTGTCGTGCAGTGGAAAAGCGCCATTAAAGAATTGACCTAGCACCGGATTCTGTCTTGCTAAGTTTTTTTGGAAATTCTGACAGACAGCTGCATTGATTTTCAATGGGAGTAAAACCATATCTTGGACTAATTCTAAAAACAAAGGGCCAGATTTAAATAAAGCTGCGACTTTTTGAGTCTAAGTAAACTGTACGTGTGAATTGATTGGATTAAAAGTTCAAACACTCTGTAACCGGTTAAAACACAATTTGAACCTTTATCTATTTAGAAACTTTAGACACAGAAATGTCAGGATAAGCAAGTCTGTTTTTACTAAAATGCTACTTCCAGCAGCTTTAAATAAAACATATGTTAAATATCACCATCAAAAATGAACACTGGCATCCAACATCTGTATTGCTGAAGTGTTTAGGGTGTTTTCTGGCTTCATGTCTTCAAATCTGCTTATAGCGCTGCTTCAATAGTGCGATAAGCTCATGAATGGTTTCAAGATTTTCAAACAGTTTTGAAGTTCTTATGACCGTAATTGATCTCAGTCAATCGGGACAATCTCGATCAATCAATAAAAAATTACAAGACTGAAAAAATCACCTCAAAATAGATCAGAAATTGCAGTGTAATTATTCTGGGTTCAAACAAAGACGACTGTGCTAAAAAAAAAACAAATTTAATAAATAAGATAAAGTATATAGTGAATCAACTTAGTGGTGTGACAGTAAGAAAGTCGGCAGGCTCACCATGTCCATGAGCCTGTGCTTTCTCTCCTCTCCAGGGCCATTGTGCGTCTTTCCTTTTCTGCAAAAACATGATAATTTTCTCAAATTCAACCCTTTCATACTTTAATCTTAATCTTTGAATCTCCATAATAATGTGCTGAATCAATTTCAACTTGGTAACTGTTTATCTTGCACTGGAAGAAAATGCCTATTCAGATCAATTAGGCTGCAGAAAAAATTCAGGGTAGCAGTTTTTAGAAACTGCAAGAACCCACACCACTAGTGTTTTGAGATGTGCCGTCCTCCAGACGACATTCGAAAGAGAGCTTTCACTCGCAAAAGCTTTGACTCAATGATGAACAGCTCTCTGTATAAATGAAAACACAGTGTTTGGACCAAAACAGCCACCAATAAACAAATAATATATATTAGTCATTTCACCGAATGGGTGCTATTTCTGTTCCTGGGATTTTATATGTATAAATAAGCATTAAAATTGCTAAGTGTACTAGTCTGATTGCAAATTTAAGTTAAACTTTTAAAATATTGATAAAGTTTCAAACAAAAATGATTTTAAATACTTTATAAGCACTTTTAAAAAGAAACTTTCTTTAGCATTAATATGGAAATGTTTGTTCAAATACAGTTGACACAAATCTACACAAATATCTATACTTTCAATTGTATATATATATGTTGGTATAACATTTTAGTCAGTTAGCAGAAAGTTGCATCACTTGGGTCTTTATAAGACCATGGGAACAGCAAAGTTCTCTCAATTTACATTTTTGATGGTTTTGTGATGATATCTTGGAGCGTTAAAAAATACTATCCTGTTACTCAAATTATTTCAGAGATTTCATTTGTTTAGTGGAAAATGGACATATTTGGTAAATAACTGAATGTACATAATTCCCTGGTTCTGCTATTTAAGCATGCTATTTGCTAATTATTTGCTAAAAACTCTGTCCTGTTACTTATATAAAGAATAACAAGAGGGTTAGTAACACAAAAACAAGAACTGAAAAACAACTTTTGAAAAACAGTCAAAAAAATTTGATTGCTACAAAACAACAATAAAATACTGTTTTGTTTACTTGTGTTGCTTTTATAACAATATGGAAAGAAAGAATTGCTAGAGATACCCGACAATGAAAGCTCAACATTATGTACATAAATGTATTTTTGCCTCACCTCTGGCAACCCACACAGAGCACCACAATGAGGATTGTGACAACGAATGCTGAAGCAGCAGCGATGGCCCCCAGCAGCAGTACTTTGCTGTAGGGATGAGCAGAGAAGTTCACCCCGTCCTGCATGGAGGCCATGTGGAGGTGCTCTCACGCTCACGTTCTCACTCGCCCTCACTCACACATATGCCCTCAAACACGGGCCTCCAGATCTGAAAGGGAAAAACACGGGACATGCACAATCAGTGTCTTTGATTATTTTTCTTTTTTTCCCTTCAAAAATTAACATTGGTTTACCAAACAAGAAACTGGTGTTTTTTAACTTTTAAGCACATATCCCCATGGTCTGAAAATTGTGTTTTATTTGATTCTCGGTTGCTTGAAGTAGCCAACTAGCATCAGAATACAGCTAAAGCTCACAGTGAGGGAGTCACGAGGACCCGCGGGGCTTCAACTGCTCATCTATTGCTAAATGTGCCATGGGTCTAGGGGCCAAAGTGCTCAGCTTGTGCTTTACTCGCCAGGAGCCCTGGTGTTAAACTTCATTTGACAGTGTCAGGACACACGGCTTCAGGCTTTTCTCTGACTGTCCAAGAGTCGTATAGAGATGAATGAACGCTAGCCAGTCTGACCTGATGCCACAGATCTGTGCTGGCATAAAGAAGTTCACACACGCTAATCATATATAGATTAATGTCATACAACACGTTATTATCTTTACTACTGGGTTAAGCATTTTGAAACCCAATTAGCAAAGGGTTCATCAAGAGTTCTCTGTGTTTCAATAAAAAAAATAATTACCGGTATAATGTAATGTATGTTTTTCATAATTCCATAACTTACCAACTTGAAATAAAAACAATGCTACAATTTTTATGAAAATATTTTTTGAGTTTATTAATGAACTGTGCCAAATGTTTTTCTTAATTTCACTCAACAAACACATAAACCTCTAATATAGGTGAAAATCAAAGTCAACAGGTTGATAGCTTTATTAGAACTTTTTAAATTATGTTGTTCTAAATAAATATATTGTTTTAGAACTAAAAACCAAAAGTAAGAAGATTCTGGAAACAACGTTTAAGAAGATTTGACAGAAGACACTTGTTTATTTATCTTAAACATCAGAGATGCTATCAGCTAAACACATGCTGCATTGAGAACAAAGAAGATTGGGAAGGAGAGGGGGAAGGACAAAGAGCAACCAAACTTTTATTGCAATGACGTTTACTCTGTCGCTTGAACAAGCAAATCTAGTTCTATTCACAGATTGGTGACAGTAAAGGATGATAGAAATTACAGTAATATTACAAAAGTTCTATTTCAGATATATTATGCTCTATATTAAAGATAATATGTTCAAAAATGTTTTGGTTGATTGGTTTAAAATGCTGCTTTATTTTACTTAAACATTAAGGATGCTATCGTTAAACAAATGCTACGTTTTTGAGGCAAACTATACTCAACCAAGTAAGATCTTGCACAGGGCCCCAGTTCAGGTGAGATTTTCTTCTAGTAATCCCTAAGCAGTTTGCCAATTGTCCCATCCCTGTGTGGGTCTACAGTTTTGTCTCTGGTGTCCATAGACAGCTTTTTGTTCTTGCCCTTAGTGGACATGTTTGAATCTGAATGATTGAATTCAGATTCAAATTAATCAATCTTTGTAAAGGTAATAAACCCAGGCAATGTGTGGAGGATAGGGATTTAATACAGACACACTAACTGGCCAATGACAGCTGGTTAGTAAGTGATCAAAATCTCATTTCATGTCATAGAATTACACAGTTGAAGTGAAAATTGTAGAACTCTGCAAACGAGAGGAGTAATTATTTGCCCCAGCGTACATGCAAAAGTTGAGAGGCTAACATTCAAAACATAACCTTTATATTGTCACATAAACTCCAGCTGAACTGTTTCTATAAGAGACATCGCAGATGGAACCCATGAAGTCAAGTGTACAGTACACTCAACAGCACTGTGTGGTTTCTACAACCGCCCTGAATAGCTATTCGCCGCTAAGTTGAGAGCGGGTTCTGAATCACTCGGTCATCTTTTGTTTACACACATAATCCTGTCTTAGTTAGTGAACACTTGTGCTGCTGGTGGCGAGTCCAGAGATTCCCGGCTGAATTGAGGCGTTGAGCCCACGTCTGTAGATTTCATCAGCTAAACAATTAGCCTTGTTTTAATCAGTTTGGATTTGTTTGAGGATCCTCAGAGGGAAGAGAATCATAATGAGAGCTAAATATACAACAGTGTGTCAGAACTACAGAGGAAAGGTACTGGTGTAGGATTTAGTTTTGAGTTAGTCGCATCAGCACAAGCAGTCTGCACACTTGAGTTGACCTCTCTGAACACGGTTCTCTTGAGAATGCATCAATGTAAGAGCACCGCTGTGTGTCCGTCACAAACATGTGGTTTGTGTGGGAAACCCCCATGCTAGGCTAAAGATGAGCCCTTTTTCTTTTTTTGTGAACCAGCTTAAGTCAACTGATGTGCATTTTCTTTTTGAGACTTATTTTTTGAAATCTAAGGACAGGTTTCTATTGGTAAACCAGTTTGTGGGAATGTGAAATGCTGATGAAATGGAGTTTAATTGATTCCAATTTTTAAAATCTACAACAATATAATATGCAAGTCATACAAGAAAACATTCCTGCCCTCAATGGTTTTGTAAAACATTCCTTTAATTAGGCCTTGTGCTTGGACACCTATTGTATTTGCTCAAAGAATTATTGTTTTAAGGCTTTCTGTACATTTTTCAAAACCTAAACGTCCTCAAAAGTCACTGAATTTCAAACCATTGTAGTTCGAGAAGTGGGTGTGGCAAACAGTCTCTATAGCACCACCTAACATGTTTCAGCTTATGTTGTTGCACTCTCTGTTTGTCGTACAGGAATGAAATTCGGCACACATGTGTAGTGTACCAAGATATAAGTAACAATGATCGCGTTTCCAAAATCGACAGGAAGTCGGCTATTTCACAAAAACGTCAAAAAATGTTTACTTTTATGTAGTACTTTAATAAAATCCTCCGAGAGATTTTATCTGTTCGTCTCCGAACTCCATCACTTTTATCTTAATGCATATGGGATGTTAAATTGCGAAGCTTTTTTCACTTCCTGAAACTATATGCATACGGCGGCCGTCGAAAGTCAAACATTTCATATAAACAGGATCGGGCTAAAATTTGCCACGTATGTTAAGAGCCCATGTCTGAACACATCTATATAGCAACTTACAGTGTCAGTTATAGCGCCACCTTGTGGCAACATGGAATATATCATTTTCTACTGTTTTATACTGCTATTTCAGACTGTTTAAAATTTGGAACATTTGTGTTAGGGGCAAAGGCCTACAATAGGAGCGAGTAACAACAGGAAGTCAGTTATTCTGCCAGTAAACTCTGGCAGTCTCATCTAAAGGCCTTTTTAGATTAAGAGCAGGAAGTTGTTATATCTTGGCCGTACATTGTCCGATTGGGATAAAGTTTGCTAAGTATGTTAAAGGTCCATATCTGAACAGATTTACTTAGCGGCCTTGGTGTCAGTTGTTGCGCAGCGTAGTGGTCACGTAAAATACTGTTATTTCAAACTGACTATTTTTCGACGACTGCATTTATTGATTTTCAATTGACAGGACAGTGGAGAGGGAGGCGGGAGGCCAGGTTGAACAGAGAGAGAGAGAGAGAGAGAGAGAGAGAGAGTGAGAGAGAGAGAGTGAGAGAGAGAGAGAGAGAGAGAGAGAGAGATTAAGGAAGGATGGGATAGGCAATAGTATTCAGTTGCAGCCACATCATGGACACCATTTCCCCAACACCAGTACGGGAATGGTCTGTCAGTTTCTCCGTGAAGAGCCAGATCACATGACTTGTGACTACGTTTCCTGACACACAGTTCCCTACACCATGTGGCAGGACTTTCTTTATGTTTTAATAAGTGGCTACTTTCAGTTTATTAACAAAATCAATATATCAGAAAGAGTGTTCTGGAAGAGAGCGATACAGAGAGAGTGTTTGTGGCTAATTGTACATCTTGCAATGGCACGGCTAATTAAAGAGTGTTTTCTGTCTAATTACACGGATACCATTTGGAAAAAGCAGAAGCCTGCTTCAGTGCTTCTGGTACACACTCCCTTTATTGAAAGCACAATATACAGTATTTCTCCAGTAGAGGTCACATTTTCAACACAAAAAGCAACCACTGTTTACATGACCAGAGTGCATGAGGGCAAAGGGTGTGTGCTATTGTGTTATACTCTACTGTATTTGAACAGAATCACAGCTGAAGTGTCAACCAATCACATCCTACAGCTCCCCGTGTATCTTCCTAACTCAGCTCACATGATTTTATTGCATCTTCACCGTTGCATGTGCAACGGCAGGCAGCCCTCGTCTCTCTGTCAGACCCCATCATTTCCCCGGAGAAATGAAGAGAAAGATTGTGTCTGTTTGTGAAGGGCTCACGCAGGAACAGGCAAAGAGAAACAGAGCGAGATTGGGGAACGGCGTGTTTTAATTACTGTGAAGCCCTAGATTTCAGTCTGAGAGAAACTGGCACGTCCCCCCAAACCCCGGGGAGACATTGCTCTCCTCCCCCATGTCCGCTTGCTCCTTTCACTCTTTCCCTTTTCTTTCGAGCCAGATACAAGCGGACATTTACAATGAGCATTTGATGAGAACAGAAAATAAACACAAATACCTTTACATACTCTTTTCTATTTCGGAAGAGCTTCAATGTAGTACAATACCGACAGAAATGAGCGTCTCATCGAAAATGAATGACTTCCTGCTTTGTCTGCTCTAAACTTTTACTCCATGCGTGTCTTCTTCACATGAGGGATGTTAAATTATTTATCTGCGAGGAAGCTGTAAAACAGTGTGCTCTGTTGTCTTGTACACATCTTTTATGCTAAACTTCTCAACTCTGCCTTTGTTTTGGGTTTAATTCACCAGCCGCTTCAACAAGGTCCTGGGTCCTGGGAACATTCGGCACCTATTCGGACATTATAACATCACATTGTTGCTAAAGAATTGAGATTGAGTTGCGGTTGCATTTCTATCAGCTCGAACCAGTCTGGCCACTCTCCTCTGACCTCTGGCATTAACAAGGCAGTTGCACCCACAGAACTGCTGGTAGGTGGCGCTATAACTGACCCTTTTGTTCAGACATGGACTCTTAACATGCATGGCAGGTTTGAACATGGCTGAGTTATTAACAATTAACAATTTCCTGTTTATGACAAAATGTAATGACCACAAAGTCAAAAAAGCTTCGCAATTTAACATCCAAAAATAGCCGTCTTCCTGTTGATTTTGGAAACGCAATCTATACAGCACATTTTTAAATCTGTTAGCGCACGATAAACTGAAATGCATTAGGTGGCGCTATATATCCATTTTCGACACTCAACCCAATCAGACGTCATTTTTCACCAGTTCTGAAATCTGGAAATTCTGCGATTTTTAACGTCTTTCTGCCCCTCAAAAATGCACCAAAAACAATGAGACAATAATACCCACGACCTAGATGATTGACCGCATGTCAGACATCAACTATGGCAAATGCAAGATTGAATTGCTTACTAGTTTGAACAGTTTACTCCTAAAAAGTGTACTTTAGTTAGCCTTACTGAAGTCCCTTCACCTCACATGAATGCACGAAAGAGAGCGGTACGGCTGAGGTGTATATAGACCTCTTTTGTCTGGACCCCACCATTTTTTAACTGTACCTGACTCATAACATTTTTGCAAACAATCAGTGAACCTTCTGGAGTACATTAACTTGTATTTAGGTTACTTCGCACAAACCTTTTATGAAATAATCAGAATTTATCTGATTGATCTGATCCACAACAATCCAACTGAGCTTGGTTCTCACATTCTCCAGAATGAACTATGGTAGAGTTTGTGGCAAGAGAGCCATCCAACCCACTGATTCAGTCCTTTATGAGTTATTATCTGTGTTTGCTTTACAAATGGCTCTCTGATTTATTCCAGAGTTAACCTTAAGCTATTATGACGCCAAATGATGTGAGATATTGAATATGGAGCTCAGATTTCACAACTTTTTGCATATTCTTTTGCATTTGGCTGGAATATCAGTCACTGGCATACAGTATATGTCAGTGGCATAAACCTACCCCTCAATAATTTTCCTAAGTTGAGACAAAGATATCACAAATTGGTTGCTATGGTAAACAGCGTTCCTTGTGTTACCATGAGTACCATAAACTAAACGCCATGTCTGTATAATTTACAGTATATGTCAGTGACACACGTTTCAAAAGGCTCTGTCACAATGAGTCCTAAGCTGAGATAGATGTGCCAAATTGGTTCCTATGGTAAACGGTCTAATTGACATAATATACTGTTTTCTTTGTCACTATACGTTATTTAAACCAACCCCCATGTCTCCATCATATACCAAGGCTGATTTATAGTTAAAAAAAACTTGGTTGCTAGGGTAGCAGTTTGGTTGCTAGGGAGCTGTCAGCGATGTCATAAAACATGTAAGTTGTTAACATAAATTAACATAACCGTAATACTTTTGTACAGTGGTTATATTCTTGGACAGACTGATAACCTCCACATGGGTGGTCAGTTTGAAGGTTCTATTCTCAATTTGAGTTACAGTTTGACAAGGTTTGACCACATGTTAAAGCAATTTCCCAGCATTCCTAGTGATTTCCCAAAATTCCTTTAGTGGTACCAATCTGAAAATATATAACAATACGAATAAGATCAGTTTGGATGTCTTGGCAAAGTTTGGTTTGCTGAGAGGAGATGTGTTTCACTTTGTTTTAGAGGCAACAGAAGAATAACAATATGTTGTCTTTTCAATACAACTTAATGACCATGTTGTGGTTTATATTTTGAATGATATGAATTAATAAATAAGAGAAATGTTCAGGTGATGCTCTGTTTACACATAGAAAAAGTGTTGCTTGTTTTTTTTGAAGACATTCATTGAAACATAGACCTGGGATCGCTAATTTAATAGAAACCCTTGGTTGTTTGCCTGTGTTTGAACTTTTTGTTTGTTATATTCTGAGGTTTCTGTTGGCAAAATAAAGGCCTCAAATTGGTTTGCCTGGGACTTCTTTTATTTATGAATACTAATTTACTCAGTAACTTTTAAGTGAGTAGCCCTGCTCTATATCATTATTCATTGCAGTACTAAGGCTAAGGAAAAGCTGTTTCTCAAGCAAGAGTTCTGGCATTTATTCTCAAAAAATACAGCACACACATCTTTGAATCTCAATTCATTAGCGACAGAGCAGTGTGTTCGCAACCCTTCCTTTTCAACATGTATGTTCAAGGACTATTATTTTGCTTAAGACCACTCATCTGCCCAACATTTCTATATGAGATGGAATTCCTCAGTGGTTCACACTCGGAGAATCATCAGCAGGTTTAATGGATGTCTGGCTGCTTGGCGTTATCAGAGTGTCACAGACCTACGGCAAATGTCTCATGCTTCTCGCAACAACGTTCTGTTCGAAGAACACATCCTGTAGAGCAAGAGTATTCTATAATTTCTCTGACAAATTATGTCTAAAATTAATTCCAGAAGTGACTTTAATTGTGAAACTCGCCTACAATTAGTGACATAGTGATTGCAGAAAAATATGAGAGGGCCAATCAGATCCAGTTTCAGCAGTGAATATAGAGGAGATAAACGATAAATTGGAGTAAGTTGTCGACTGGGAAGGTTATGGAGAAGAGTACCCAGGGAAGACTTCTTAGACCCTATTCTGGAAGGATTTACACAAATCCCACCTTAGTGGGTTCAACAACAGCTTTGGTTCTTGGTCTATTTGGACCCAAGCCTAAAATTGGTTAGGCTACTAATCTTTAGTAGTTTGGTAAGGTAAGGAGGGGCAATAGCTTTCTACATAAGTTGTAGTGCCTTAAAGGGAATTTGCTGCTGTACCGGAAGACAGTGTAGTTCTTGGAGAACTGGGGTAATGTGGTCTGATCTGGGTGTGTGTGGAATAATTCTTACTGTGTATTGACTTATGCGTGAGAAAACGCTTCAGATTCCGCAGAGAACATGGAGGAAGTCTGTTTATTGTCGTGGAGCTAGAAGAAAGCGGACCAAACGACAGAGCTTATTTGCGGCACAATGTCCTAAATCTATTTGGTTTTTTATAGGTGTTCTCTATATTAAATTTAACCGCAAATTTTCCAAACGTTGGTCTGAACGGAAATGTGTTAATTGGACCTTTCAAGTTTATGTTTGAGTACCCCTCACTTAAGAGTTTCTTGTTTACTGGCTTGACGTATATGCACCATCATCATCAATCCCAAACTGCTGCGACTTTCTGACTGAAATCCCAGTAAGCGTTTAACGCTAAAGGGGATTAGCACCGGTTTAGCGTTTAAAGCGAACCTTTATTTTGGTAAACCTCATGTCAATTTTACAGAGTGGGGTTTTACACCAGAATCCGTGTCGGGTGCGTTCCCGCCAGTTTGCAGCACCTTTGTTTTTATGTTTGTTTTGATGCACGATGCTATGTTGTATACCAGCCCGCAGCGGTCGACCTCGGCACGAGTAATTCGACGCTATCGTGGGTACCGTCCCGCCAATCACCGAAGCATTCAGGAAATAATCTCTCCAGATCAAAGAGGAAACGCACGCGCGCCTCGAGGCCAGCTCCCACTGCCGACGCGAGCTTTCCGTCGAAATCCCTTTTAATAGAAGGAAATCAATAAATATCGCCGCTCACGTAATCGAAGCGGCGTTAAATGAGCGACCGAGGGTTCCGCCGAGTAGCGTGTCACACCTGTTAATAATCGTTTAATTAAGCTTCGAATCACAAAGGGTAATGCGGCTGCACGGATGCTGTTGCGCACGTGTCGTCTGGCTGGCGATGAGAGTCAGGATCCCTCGCAAACCGGATTTCATCAACATAACAAACGATACTCTCGTAAATTAGAGGCAGAAATCGCATGGTAACGGGAGAGCCGTCTCCAGATGCTGCTGAAGATACTCACTCAGTTCAGGGATTCGGGGGCGCGTCACCGTGCAGCATCCACCTTCCTTCTCGCTCTGCTGCCGCTGCTAAAACGCCTGGTTCCAGGTCGGACTCCGAGAGCATAATCAATAACCTGTTCTGAGCCTGTATTCGTATGCTAGACGGGACATGTGTGCGGTGTGGCATCTGGCGTCCTCAGCACAACCTCTGACCATCTCCATTGTTCCTGTGCATGGCTCGTCGCGCGGAAGATGGAAGGTGCGAGCGCGGGGATGGGTTATTCCAAGCCCAAGATCGGGAGGGAGATCTAGACCTCGTCGCGGCTGTGTCCGTGGAGCCCCACAACACATCTAGCCTGTAAGACCCAGCATCGACGACAGAACCATATGACAGCCTGATGCCCACTCCATTGGCATCTGGAGCTCGTTTTGCGCCCCCGCGCGGCTCGTCTGGGAATGACAACCATGAATAAAACAGTTTTTATGGCGTATGCGCGTGGAAATAATCAGATATGTTCCTTAAAAATGTCTATATGATTCAAGTTATAACTGTTATAACTAATAAAATATTACCCTTTAAAAGTGTTAACAGGAATTAATTAAACATTACTTACCTTTATTTATACATTCTTTTATTAAAGGATTTATTATTTTAGACACGTATTTATTCATACATGTATATACTTCTTTAGTATTAATTAATTTTTTGTATACCTTTTCTGCTGGGGGGTATACACACTGTAAAAATCAACCCGGAAGCTGTGTTTGCCAGAACTTTACGGGTCAAATAACACATTTTTGTTGCTATATAAACAGTTTATACATGTTCAATTCAAGATTTTAAATCGTAATATTTATAGTTCATGACCATGTTTTATACAGCTCTTCACGACAACTGTCTAATTTTAAGGTTTGTATTGGAATACTTTCTCTCAGTAAAAATGTACAGCTCAGAACTGTCTATTTTAAAGGTTTCGTTGTAATAGAAGCAGTAATTGATATATAACTGCACATTTTACGGTAAACTGTGGTTGCCAAAACTTTACTGACCAATATACTGTAATTATTAGTTGTACAGGATTATACTGTAAATTTTTCAATTGTACTTTAAACTTTCCTTACTTCATTTGCTTTATAAATCAATGTAATTCCATGGGTTTCTTAAAAAAAAATTCATATTCTCGTATTTTCATAAAATGTTGACTGTTAAATTTAAGGTCTTACTCTACAAAATGTATTACATTCTACGCGTATCACATTTTTTAATACAATCTTGTTCTGTAGCATTTACAGTATCTTTATTTACGGTAGTCATCAATTACTGTAAAAAACACTTCATTGAAAACATATTTCACTGTTCATTTTTATTCTTTTGCAATGGCAGATATGTCGATGGACAACCTCCATTAGCTCTAAAGGGAGCTGGTGAAAGATATTTTAGTCCAGTGAAAGCTGGACCTGGTGACCCCGAGCATGTGCAGTGTAAGTTCACAAGGACTCCTCCATATGTGGAGGTGAAATGTGCCACCCTGTACAAGAATGTGTTCTCAAGCATCTTGCCATAGCTTAATGAGCAGAATAGCCAATCAGGTGTTAGAAACCATGCCCCTGGTTTACCAGAAGTTCATAAAACAATGCAACTAAATAATTTTTCACAAAATTTGTGCTGGACACTGGGTTGTTTACATCATTAGTGAAAGAATTTGCAATCCTTGCGATTGTTATAAAACCATGCCTTAAACATATTTATATTACAAAGAACTGACTTAAATTGACCAGTATCCCCAAAAGAGAGACAGAGACTGCTATCAGACAAAAAATGCAAACACAGAGGGAGGGGAATAATGAAAACCATAACAGTCTCTGATTCTACACTTTATCATAAAATAAAATGATTAGGATCTTTTAAAAAGAACTTTTCTTTTATATTGATGTGTAAATCAATGTTTGTTTCAAAAACATTTACTTACACAAACATCTATACTTTCTTAGATGACAACAAAACATTTAGTCATGTACACAGCTTTTTACTCATTCCTGTTACTCTAACCCACCCCCCTCCGGAAAATCTGAGCCAGTTTATAGCAGGAAGTTGCATCACTTGGATCTTTAGAAGGCCATGTTCTCTCAATTTCTTATTTACATATTTGATGACTTTGTGATGATTTCCTGGGGCGTCATTTTAAAAAATACTGTTCTGTTACTCAAATTATTTCAGAGATTTCATTTGTTTAGTGTAAAAATGCACTTATTTGGTAAATTCTGCTAATTCTTACTGCTAAAAACGCAGTCCTGTTACTTATATAAAGAATAACAAGAGGGTTAGCGGGCACCCATCTTTTGATTATAAATCTAATACAACATTTAAATAAGTTACTTAAGATGCGCCAATACCCTGTTGGAATCTGTTTTGAAATCAAGTAAAAAAATACAATTTGAAAAGTTACAAGCAAATGCCACCTATTTGGTGGAATGGCACTTAATGAATTTATCTTAGGGTTTGTTTACTGTGTATCTTGACTCTATGCCTTAATGTTTGTAGGCTAAATTTTTTTTATTATTATTAATTTTTAGAAATATCTTTCGCCTAACCAACGCATTTTTTCATGAATCTTAGAAAAAGTCCGTTTGTGTCGTTTCACCGATGCAAAGACTCGAGGGCTCCCCCTAACGCCTTCTTTCGGTAGCTCTTTGTGAACTGGGGGAGGGGCTGTTTTTTGAAGAACCCTCCCGATTCATTTATGTGCCCCCTGTACCACCCTCTTTACACACGCCTACAACCTCAAAAGCTTCTAGCCCATCGTAACGGCAGCTTCAAAATGAAGGCTTTTTGTTTCCCAGCTTGAGATAAAAGCAGAAGAAGATGGGCTGCTGCTCGGGGAGGTGTCTGCTGGTCTTCTTCTGTGCTCTTCAGCTCGTAAGTGGCGTTTTGTTTGTTTAATGCCCTCTAATGCCCTGTTTCTGTCGAATATGATGGCGAATGAAACTACTTTCATCTAAACATCATATATGCAGTCTGGTTTTAATAGAGCTTTATTATTGCGATGCTTTATTATTATAAATTTTTAATTATTATTATTAATATTTTTATTATTGTTTCGTAAAATGCATATTTATAATACAGACAGGATGTAGGCTAATAATACGGATGCCTTTTTTTACATTTACATATAACTATTGGGATGCCAAACACGTGAAATAGGTTAATAACCCATAAATATACATTTTTTTCTTATTCATATCACTTTTCTATAATGTTTCAGTCATTCATCCCCTCATCCATTAAACCCCGTCATAAAACTATCATAAAAATATTTAATTCAGGATGAGTGAGATGTATGTATATCAGCTTTTCATCATTATGTCTATCTTATGTCTAGATTATTCAGTGATAATTGACATAATCCTACACTTTTTGAAGTTGCACGTGGGGTCTAAACTTGTTTCTGTGCATGCTTGCTATTATTCTAGCTAAATCAGATCCCTTAATCCTATCGTCTTTGTCATAGAAGGAATAACAGTGATCTTTTTAGTTGATTTCTAAATTATACTACAGTCATTTTAATTAAATGAATTAAAAAAAGAAATATGTGTTAAATTTTGGTCGAAAGTATTCTGAATGCAACCTGGAGGCTCCACATTGATCTTGAAAGGGGACCCATGATTAAAATTGCACCTATAATGTTCATAATATATTGAGTGTTTTTCATGCATGGTTACACTGTTCGTCCACACGTAAATGCAGCATCGTTGTCATGTAACCGCACATTTTTTAAAACAGCGGCCAAGGTGCATTTTAAAAACGCTGGATACAGTGTTCTCCTGTGGACAGCAAAAAACAGGTTTTCGAGGTAGCTAATAACAAGAACTGTGTACTGTTTGGATGCTTATAATTGGCTGATTTAACTCCAGCATTGTAATAGACTGCCATCTGTTGGCTTGGTATTGTCTTCACAGTGTTTTTGGGGCGCTTTGGATTTTCGTATGGTTTTTCGTACAATTTTTGTATGACAAATCCCCCCTTTTTAAAAACAAAATCCTATATCCGTGTTTACATGGTCTCTGAAAGCTTTATTTGTGACATCACAAACCTTAGGATTCCGCCCACTAGTCTAATTATAGTGAGTGCAGTGGATAGAAAAGTCAACATTATGTGGTGGATCAAAGAGTCAAAGAGACTTAGAGACTCCGATTAGCAAATTGGACCAGAAATGTTTGTTTGTAAAGTGATTCGCAAAAAAAAATGTATTTAATAAATGCAGACAGCTAACGAGCTAAGAGGCAGTCAAGCTAAAATAGGAATAAATTTGCAAATCTAGACCCATTTTGAATTGGAATTATGCCATCACATGTCAAACATTTTCAGGGATATAGACATATCAAATAAAATGATGAAGTAAAACATAGTTATAAAAGTAACCATGGTTACCACATGATCCTGGCAGATGTAAATTCTAAATGCAAGGCCAAGGTGATGCTGTTCTCTAATTGGAAAAAAAGATCACTGACTGGTTAGTTGTTGAGCTCAATGATTGGTCAGAAAATCCCCGTATAGCAGAGCAGTGTGCTCTGCATTGTGCGTTTCTACTTCTTCTTTTAATTTTATAGCGAGATTGCAATCGTTCTGAACTAAATTGACGTAGCAGAGTGATATTTGTAAACCATTCGCACTCAGAACTGATACTAGAAATCGATGGAAACACAAAAGTAGCGAGTAGATCTAAGCCAGACTGAGCCAAGGCATGCCATTACTTACTGTACAAACTTGTGGGAAATTTGTATTTGATGTCACGTGTAAAGGTACCACATACAAGATTTGTAATAAAATAAAAAAATATATTTATCCACAGGAGTTTTGCACTTAGAAAATGACTATCCTAATAATTTTAGTTTGAAGGAAGTGTATTTTTATGTGAAAATAATTTGGACTTCTGTATGCTGGTACGTTCTGAATATATTCTTAATGAAGATGCTCCCAATGGTCATGTCAATAAACGTCATCAAAAGCATGAATTTTTAATAAGAGCCTGTCGTCTGCCTGGTCTCGTAAAATTTATTTCTATAAGCGGAGAAGAGCATCGGAAGAGAATCTTCATCATTTTTTTTAATTTGTGGGTCAATTTTTGACACATGACACAATTCCCATGAGCAGTCTATAGACATATTTCATTTTGGCCAGCCTGGAAAACATTAACCACTTTTTGCACTGTTTAATACAATTTAAAAAATACTTCTCTGGGGAAATGGTGTAATTATTACTTTTTTTTCTAGTTTATGGCTGCCTATACTGTATCTTGGTGCATGGGGGTTAGGGCGATGTGGTGATTTGAGGTGGAACCTCTGGGAACATCTGGTATGGCACATACACACATGTGTGGGGGATGGTCGGCAAAGCGAGGCTTTGTCACTGCAGCAGTGAAGCAGCCCCTCCACCCCTACACCCTTCTGCAACCATCTAAACCGTACATCTCCCCTCACTGTGACTCGGACCTCCACGGAGAGCCCACATCTTTCCTTTCCCACTCTTTGTACCCTACTGGCTCTGTTACCCTGGCAACCCTGAGTGAAAAAAACAGCATGTGGGGCGGGTTTGATTGTGTATCTCCAGGAAAGGGAGTCGAGCTCTCCATCATGATGGTGTTTGGGACAGCGTGAAGACAGTTCTTGTAGGATGTGTTGATGTATATTCAGTGTTTTTGAAGAATGTGTTTAAACTGTCATTCTTTCTGTCTCAGATCACTGCAGTGGAGAGACAGGTGTTTGACTTCCTTGGATACCAGTGGGCACCCATCCTTGTCAACTTCCTTCATGTTATTGTGGTCATACTAGGGTTGTTTGGAACCGTGCAGTATAAACCTCGATATATAGTTCTGGTGTGTACACACTGTACTTTATATAATATAAAGCATGCATAAACGTATTTAAAATACATTTTTCTGTTTGGGGATTTTTACTAATTACTCCTTATTGCACATAAAAGTAAACCCCTATACTGTTAGTCAAAATACTTCCATTACTCTGGTTTCTCACTCTTTAATTAAACATACAGTGAGGTCCATAAGTATTTGATTTTGCAAGTTCTCCTACTGGGAAATCATAGAGGGGTCTAGAATTTTCCCCAGAGGAGCATTTCCACTGTGAGAGACAAAATCTCACAATAAAAATCTGGAAATCACATTGTATGATTTTTTATAAGTAGGTGATCACTTGCTTATCGTCCAGATTTGACCATCAATGACCAGTTACTTTGCTTTTAAGTAGTCCAGTTACACTCTGCTCATAATTCTAATTTAGAAGAACCTGATTGAGGTCGTTAGCTGTCATAAAGGCACCTGTGCACATCACAATCAGTCAAAAGGTTAAGAAGCAACACAGGCAAACTAAAGACACAAGAGACAAAATTGTAGACCTTCACAAAGCTAACGATGACTCTCAACCCATGGAAGAATGGTGACGAATCAGCCCAGAACATTCCAAGGTTATTCTCAGGAATACACCAAGTCTTCAAATCATGCATCACACGGAAGGTCACCCTGCTTAAGTCAGCCCATGTCCAGACCCGAATGAAAAGTTTGCCCAGAACCATCTGGATGCTAAAGAGGAGTCATGGGATAAAGTCCAGTGGGCAAATGAGACCTTTTGGTCTTATGTCAATTCTCTGAGTTTGAAGAAAGAAGAATGATGAGTATCATACCAATTATACCAGACCCACAGTGAAGCATGGGGGTGGAAGCATCAGGGGACAGGATGACTGCACCGTATTAAGGAGAGGATGAATGGGGACATGTATTGTGAGATATTGGGCAAAAACCTCCTTCCCTCAGTCAGAGCAGTATCCAACACCGCAATGACCTATGGTGCTCACATTTGAGCTCCGCTGATGTGGAGAGCAATAAATTCTTGATGAAAGCAGTTTGCCATTTCTAAAAGAGCCAGATTTACAAGATACATCTTGTAACTGATGTTATTTGCATCAAAGATTCTAATCTAAGAACTGATTTTAATATTTCTAAGTAGTGTGATAGTTATTAATTACAGTGTATAGCAAAACAAGTCAATAAAAAGTCTGCTAATGAAATTTCTTTAAATATCCAGGTTAAAAAAGAGATTTCCAAGTCATTTGTGCAAAAATATTGAAAGTAACATCCAGGAATTATTATATATTTGTTAGAATTGGTTCCAAATTATGTACCGGTACTTTAATTTTACTCATGTTCCCCCTTTTTTGTAATCGTTAATCATTTACGATTACAAAAAAAGCTACACTTTTATCTCCCCCACCCTGAAAGCTTTTCCTTTGATTTCAGTATATCATCTGGACGGTGTTTTGGGTGACCTGGAATGTCTTCATCTGTTGCTTATATCTTGACCTCGGAGGACTTTCAAAGGTATGGAGTCCCATTTTAAACTGGGCCAATCAGAGATTCCATGCATTCATGCCATTGGTATGAAATGACATCATCTCTGTGCTATAGACCTTCTCTATGAGATTAAAATACATGTTTTCCCAGTCCTGCAGTTTTCAAATCCATGTACGTCTTCTCTGTGCCCTGCTGTTATAGGAAAGTGATTATATGTCATTGGGACTTTCCTCTGTGCGTTCCTGGTGGAAGGATAATGCTCCAAGTTGTGAGGACAAAAAGCTGACAGGCTCTAGATGGGAAAACGTGGACAGTCCTTCTCTGATCTCTGAGCAGAGCTGCATTTTTGAGTATCAGTACATCGAGGTTATGCACAGCGCCCTGCAGCTTTTCATCTCTGTAAGAGATTAAAGTTCTGTTACCTTCTGGTAAAGCAAAAAAAAAAAAAAAAAACAAGTTGTGTTCGTACATTCCTTGGCCACTTTATTAGGTACACCTTGTTCTCATCTGACCTCTGACATCATCAAGGCATTTGCGCCCACAAATCTGCTGGATATTTACTGTTTTTCAGACCATTCTCTGTAAAACACTTTAGTTGTGTGTGAAAATCACATTATATCAGCATTTTGGCCACCAACAACTATGCCTCCTTCAAAGTCACTTAAATATCCTTTCTTCCCCATTCTGATGCTTGGTTTGAACTGCAGTAGATCGCCTTGACCGTGTCTACATGCCTAAATGTATGTAGTTGTTGACATGTGAAAAATTGCATTAACAAGCAGTTGGACAAGTGTACCTAATAAAGTGGCCAGTGAGTATACGAACATTACTATCATATTTGAGTAAATGATTAAAAGTAATAGTTAAAATGAATTACTACATATTCTAATTGTATCTTTGCCTTTTTGTGAAGGTTCTGGGATTTGTGTTTGCCTGCTATGTCGTCAGCATCTTCAATGAAGAGGAGGACTCATGTAGGTGAAATCATTTTATTTATTCTTTTTAAACCTTAAAGTGCATTCAATTTTCCTTGTCTGTCAAATATTACATTTTCCTAAATCACGTGAATTTTATTTTGTCACTGTTTTTTCCTTTCAGTTTTCTATAAATGAATTTGGCCGCATCCAAATGTCAACAACTCAAAGGAGGCAGGCCCTGGAGCAACGAACTCAGTGATGAATAAAAGAGAATTGAAAAAACCTAACCTGTCATGTTTAAATGTTAAGGGAAACATCATACACAACGATAGTTTAATGCTAAAATGCATGAGAAAAACATTTTCTCTACATTTAGAATTGACCCCTTACATTTTCCCTTCAGATCTCAGTGATTAGTGAATTTAGAGAAATGTTCACCGCAATAATTTTTGATGAATTCATTCAATCATTCAAATTTTATTTAGTTTTTTTATGACTTACAGTGGACTAGATTGCACTCTGTTTGGGGTTATGTTTTTTAATAGAGGCCTGAGTGTGCTTTATCATCAGTTTTACTTTAGTTTTGATTCTGGTGACATCTAGTGGTGAAAAATTGCATAATGTAACTTTAAATAATAAAGTGGAATGCCACAAACACTGAAGAAATGCAAATCTGAAAATGTCTGGTTATACAAATATTTTTTTAAAGCAACATGCAACATGTCCACTACCTACCTCACTTTTTTTCATTGTGTAAATTCATGCTTTTTCATTGTAGATCACAAATTAAGTAGTGTTACATTGATCTTATTTTTTGTGTCTTTTATGATCAATAATATGATAACTAGTTCAAACGGTACATGTATAAGTTAATTGTTTCTTCTAGAGCCATGAACCATTTTGAGAATGAAATTTCGTAAATGTTAACTCATCATAACCTAGACATTTTGTTTGGATAGTTGGCTGTTGTGAGTGCCAAACTGTTTGCTTTTTTAATTATTCATATGATTTATAATAAACATTTTCTTAAAAAACAGGGTTTATTTCATTTGCCAGTGTGGCCCTGTTATTGTGATTCCTTAAATCGTCTTAATTTTATTGACAATTTTGAGGACTTTTAATGAGGTGTTGAGAATTCTGGAAACTTTCAGATTATCTGACATGATCACAGCAGCATTGAGAAAATACTTTTTTTATAACCTATATTTTTTTTGCCTAAATATTAATGTACGATCAACATTTTAATGTGCAATCATGTACGGTCAACATTTAAGAACAAATTAAGACTGTCACGAAAATTGATTATTAGCGGTGTTTATTTAATATAAACAAATGGTTGTAAACATTCTCAATATTTAATTGTACAAAGAATTTTTACTTTGTCCATATAAAAAAATTATGTATTACATTGCATTTATAATAGGCCATACTGTATATGGACAGTTATAAACAAATTGAATAAAAATTTTTAAATTTATATATAAACCATACAAGTTATATGGACCTAATTGTTAACAAATAAAGCACGAATTGTGACAAAAACCTTTAAGAATTTGAATTTCAGTTCACAAATTGCTGTTTTGCTTTGCAATTTTTTTATTTAATCAAAAATAAACTTATTTTTGTGAAAATATTATTTTTACCATAGTGAGGACTTGTGCCTCTATTTCAAGTTGTGTTTCAAGTAATTGATTTTTTTTTTTTTTTGCATTTTAAGTATTTTGTAAATATTCAACCTCAAAGAAATTCAAGTGTGACTCCTGGTGGAAACTAAGAATACAAACAAAATGGTGCTGTGCCCGATTTGATGACACCTCTTCCTGCCTTATAGGCCAAAACAATAAAAATATTCATTTTTGAACAATTGTTGCTTGAATGATACTCCTAAATAATGATTGGTCATAGTGCATGGTGCAACAGCTTGGTGACTGAGGGGGCATTGCACCAGAGGTGCGAGAGCTCTTTGATTGCTGCTTGCAGCTTAAATATAACAGACATAACAGAAATTTTGTATAATTTATTGTAACAGAGATTTTCCAGATATTCCAGATTAGAAATACTTCTGGTATACCAACCTGTTTTTATATATATGAATAAAGAATTTTTCTTGTAAAATAAATAATCAACCTAGTTTATCGTTTTCTTTTTCTTGACCACCGCATGGCTCTCCGGTGCATGTGGCGTCAGTCCCTCCGCGTAGATCCCGGATGGAGCAGCCATTGGGCGGAAGTGAACAGAGGTGCACAATAACTGCGGACTGGGAGGAGGAAATAAAATTAAACATACTTTGAAATTAACCTACGCGCAGCCCGTGACAACAGTGGATTAAACCCCAAAATCGCAGACTCTCTTGTTTTCTGGGAACCATTCTGAGCCTGGACTTTCAGCGCCCACGAGAGCACCGGATCGGCGGAATCAAGTCCTGGAACTTGCTGAAAAAAGCGCAGTTCAGCCGAAAGGAAGACACTGGCTTCGGGTTACTCCGAGTACCCTCGCTGCTGCTTTTTCTTGGAGAGACTCGTGTTGAATCTAAAGAGGGCCGCTTGATGAATTATGTCTACCACCAGTATTGACCCACAGGTAGGTTGGAGTTGCAGGGCGTCGCGAAGGCCTTCGTGAGGACCTGGGAATGCGCGTGCTATCTCCGCCGCTTCTGCGGAGACGTTACGGGCATCAGGCTCTGCGCTCCAGCGCGGTAACATTAGCTAACGAGTTAGCATCTCAAACACCACTGCAAATCACTTTCAAAACGCGTTTCTTGTGTCAAAAATGCAAATCCTACTTCTCTAATGGGCTTAGCTCAGATGTAACGTTACATTTCGGAAAACTTAATTTAACGCTATTTTTCGATAATTCTCCTGAGGGTCCGAGAGTTATCAACAGCCTTCCTTGGACGTGAGCCGAAATGCATTATCGATGGGATTACAATCTCAATCGATCACAATTTCTCTATCATTACACAAATTTTGTTATGTGTGGCTTTAAGACTGAATGGCGACCGTGCATTGATCGGTGATGTTCTGAATAAGTGTATGATTGATGTAATATTTACTAGTTAAAGAGCAAAAGTTATGTTTTAGCCACATTTCCTCAGTGTTAATGTTATATCCTGTTTTTTTTTCTCCCTCATTTTTGGTCCACTCACCGACTGTGAAGACATCCAAAGGGCAAGACGCTAAAGGTAAGCTTTTTGAAACGTTATGTTCGTATGTTTATTCATTTTCTGAGTCCCTTAGCTTCAGTACATTTTCACCAGGATCAATGACGTGCCGCAATTATTTTATGAGAAATGTGGGCTTCATGGTGAAAACGTGATTGTTTTAGCTCATAAATCACGTCTAAGAGCTTCATCAATCTGCTGATGGAGCCTACAATTCGTTTTGGAGTTCAGAACTGCTGCCTTTGGATTAACACAAACCTAACTCGCCTATTGTCACAGGGTGTTTGGCTTTTGAGCACATTAGATAGATTGTGGTTTGTAATTATCCTGTGTTAACTGCTGGAGTTGTGAATGTGTGTCAGTGCAGACGAATGTCACGTTTGTTATAAAGTCTAGGATTCATGTCTTTAGCGTTAGGATAAAAACCTGTGGTTATGTTTCATTTTGGAGTGTTGTATTACTGTATTTTTTTTTTTTTAGTTTGTTAAAGATGTAAGCAATCATTCAGTAGAGAGTTTATTCATTGATGTCACTTTCCCACCGGGCCTCGCCCCCTCTATTGAGGCTGTCCCTCCATATGTAAGCGCAGCACCGTGTTCACGTAACCATTAATTTTTGTTACGATTCGTACCCCCTGTCTGTGAGTACAGGATAACCAGGGTATTTTTTTTTTGTCCTAGGGGTGGAGTTTGTCGTTTTCATCATGTTGTGTTGATAATAGCCAGAGTAATGGTGGCTGATGCGAGGAATACCTTGCTGTTTATTCCACTGTTGTGGCTCACAGGATTAATGTTTACTAGGGGTGTAACGGTTCGCTAAAATCGTATTCGGTTCGGTACAGTGTCTTGGAGAGTTCGGTTCGGTTCATTCGGTTCGGTACAAAAAAATAACAACTTACATAATCTTTATTTTGAAAAGCTGCCAATACCCAATAGAATTCTTGCATAAAATAAATAAAAGTGACACATTTTGGTGATATTTTAAATAAATTGCACTCTTTATAAAGAAAAACACGTTTTTTAAAATAAAAAATTAGATACTGCAACTAGTTAGGACCTGAAAACTTTTAACACTAGCAACAGCTTCAGCTTGTATATAAACAAAACTAACTATTCAAGTTTTAGGCTAAAAAGATTAACCTATCCACATTTTCTGAAGAGAGCATAGATCTGGTTGCAGTGACAATATCTCCAGCAGTAAAAAATGTTAGATGTGTTGCCTGCCCGATCTCCGTGGAACAATGTCGCCATACAACTTTAAATTTATCCACTCGTCTATCCCCGTTATGTATTTTACAGAGAAGCCAAAGGCGAGTTTCCGCACGGACGCTATTGAGTGTCGCACAGTAGAGCTGCACGTCACTCAATAGCGTCCGTGCGGAAACTAGGAAAAATGGTTCCGCTGCGCTTAATATCGCGCTAATAATACATTTATATTATTTAATACAAATACCGAATACCGAAACGGTACGCAAGTGTCCCGAACCGAACAGGCCGTACCGAAACGGTTCAATACATACCGTGAACCGTTACACCCCTAATGTTTACGCATGTGCCGTTTTTGATCATCGAACAGAGGTGCTTGTGTCTTTGCTCACACAGTGTTAAATATAAATTTTTTAAACGCCATGAATCGACTGCCACCTGTTTGTTTGGTGGTCATCACAACTCTTAAGGGTTGTTTGATTGTCCGTGGGGATGCCTTTTTTTAAATGGATGTGTGGACGCAGTTAAAAAGAAAACGGGAATGTGTGATCACATGTAGTGAGGGAAAAATAAATGTGGTGCTTATAATATTAATTTCTTTTAATTGCAGTACAAAATGGCTCTCTTCATCAGAAGGAAACAGTCCATGATAATGACTTTGAACCATACCTCACTGGCCAGTCTAATCCGGTAAGAAACCATCAAATTAGATAGAAAGAGATTAACCTGAAATATTTAAACAGGACCTGGAACATGACGGTTACAATTATGTGAAACAGCTGCGAAAACTACGTTCCACTCCGAAGAATCCCTATCTCAATTGAGCTTGTTCTCTTTATGTTTTTTAATGTGCAAAATGACTGATCAAAACACAAACTTATGTCTTTCTTTGTGCATTACCTGGCCATGGTGTATCCATGTTGATGTAGCCATCTTTAAATTAACAGGATACTTGTTTAGGGTCCTAGCATGTGAAAAAGTATCGACTTTAATTATGGTATATTTTATTAGATGCCACTCAACCAAAGTGTCTGTAAAGCTGCCTTTAACTCTTTATTTGGGAAAAAGTTTTCACACATGTATTGGGTTTACGTGTTGCATGTGTTTCATTTTACGTGTGAAATATATTAGTTTGAGTCTAACTTGTGTATTTCTGGTTATCCCTAGAACAACAGTTACCAATCCATGACTGACCCGTACCTGTCTAGCTACTATGCCCCATCAATTGGTTTCCCATACCCCCTCAGCGAGGCCCCCTGGTCCACTGGTGGAGATCCGCCGATTCCATACCTCACTCCATACGCCCCCCTCAGCAATGGAGACCATCATTTCATGCATGACACTGTGTTTGGACAACCGGGTGGACTGGGTAGTAGTATTTATCCACACAGATTTAACTTTTTCCCTGAAAACCCTGCATTTTCTGCCTGGGGTACGAGTGGCTCCCAAGGCCAGCAAACTCAAAGTTCTGCTTATGGGGGCAGCTACAGTTACCCACCCAGTTCTTTAGGTGGCACTCTTGTGGCTGACGGGCAAACAGGCTTCCCTAATGACTCCCTGAATAAAGCACCTGGTATGAATAGCTTGGAACAAGGCATGGTGGGGCTTAAGATTGGTGGTGATGTGACTGGAGGGGGTTCTGGAGTAAAGACTGTAGGTTCAGTGATAGGTGGAGGGCCAGTGGCAGCAGCGGTTGCCACAGGTAACGGAGGGACCCCTATCGGTCTGCCACCCACTAAACCAACATCATGGGCAGCAATAGCTAGCAAACCGGCCAAGCCTCAGCAGCTTAAAATAAAAACCAAACCCGGCATGCCCATGGCTGGAGGCACTCTTCCCCCACCACCCATCAAACATAACATGGACATCGGCACTTGGGATAATAAGGGTCCTGTAACAAAAGTGGCCTCTCCATTGCCACCCCACCACCAGCCACAACCTCCCCTCCACTCCCAGGGTCACTTACCACCTCACCCTCATGGTCTCCCACCCCCACCTCAGCCTCCAATGCAGTCTGCCCAATCACTCATCCAGCAGATGGCGATGCAGGGCCAACAGCCTTACCAGAACCACACTCCTGCTCCTCCCCCCCAAACCCGATGGGTAGCCCCACGTAACCGCAACCCTGGGTATGGTGGTGGTGGCAGCATGGACAGCAGTGGCTCCTCAAGTGGTGGAGGGGTTGGAAATGGTGGCGGGGGAGGCCCTCTTGGCTCTGGTGTCATAGAGTCCCACCCTGTCCTGGAAAAGCTACGTGCAGCGCACAGCTACAACCCCAAGGAGTTTGATTGGAATCTGAAAAACGGACGTGTGTTCATTATTAAGAGTTACTCTGAGGACGACATCCACCGCTCCATCAAGTATTCTATCTGGTGTAGTACGGAACATGGTAACAAGCGTCTGGATTCAGCTTTTCGAGCCATCAATGGCAAGGGTCCCGTCTACCTGCTGTTCAGCGTCAATGGTAGTGGACATTTCTGTGGCGTGGCGGAGATGCGCTCGCCTGTGGACTACGGCACCAGCGCTGGTGTGTGGGCGCAGGACAAGTGGAAGGGCAAATTTGATGTGGACTGGCTGTTTGTTAAAGATGTGCCCAACAGTCAACTCAGGCACATCAGGTTGGAGAACAATGACAACAAGCCTGTGACCAACTCACGCGACACACAAGAGGTGCCTCTGGAGAAGGCCAAGCAGGTTTTGAAGATCATCGCTACCTACAAACACACCACCTCCATCTTCGATGATTTCTCACACTATGAGAAACGGCAGGAGGAGGAAGAGGTGGTCAGAAAGGTAATGTGCATTCTTCTGTTCAGTTCAGACTTGTAAATCCTGGCAAGTACTTAATCACGTTAGAATTGGACATTGATATCAAATTAGTTTGATGAAAAAGATATAGGTTTTCTTCAAATCTTTCCTTAATGAGGAACACCAATCAAATTATTTTCAGTCAAACCTTAGTAGTTCTCCCTTTCTTTTTCTTAGAAACACCTCATGGAATTTTAAACCAATGTACCCAGCGCCTCTCCCACATGATTAATTGGACCTGATACTAGAGCTGGTTGATTTTTTTTTTTTCTTTATTTACTTGAGTGTAGGGCTTGGCCATATCATATTGTTTATGTGAATGTTTTGTAAAACATTCTATGCAGTGGCTTACGGTCAAGCCATAACCACAACTGCTCAATGGGGTTCAGAGGCTGGCCATTCTTGCATTCAGAAGAGATGAGTTATTTATTTCCAGTTTTGACTAGTTGTGTGGCTGTAACATTACACTCTTCCCATTATAAGGTAGTTCTCGGTCAATCAAAAATAAAAATGTAAAGGCCAAAAATTAAAATAACGTTTACCAAACTATTTTACTGAAACTATTTCAGTGTTAAAACAGTCATTGGAAAATGAAATTTAATGTTAAGAGGAACGCTGGGGTCTAGTTTGATGTGTACAATAGAGAGTAATAATTATAAGTAAGTGATTAATTATATTATAAATATTCTTAGTAGGGTAAGAAGGGGGGAAATCTTAACTTTCACTTTGCTGACTTGTTTTATTGAAAGGGGAACTCCATCTGTACTGACCTATATGAGTAGTTAACCAGTGATTCACCGGTGGCTTTGTTACCACTGGGTCTATGTATGGACAAATCACAAAAGTGATTTTGTGAGTCTTTTCAGTTTCGATTTGCCCAATATTTTCCCTAAAGCTTTCCTTTTATCTTTACTCTCAGAATCTAGAGCCTGTTCCTCTGCAGAGCCGGTCTCGACTTGATCAAGTAAGCTTTTCTTTTTATTTAAAGAGTTAAAGCGATAGCCAGTCTATTGTTGGAATGGGCACATTTTAAATCAGGGGTGCCCAATCTGTCGATCGCAAAGGTGGTGTGGGTAGATTGCATGGAATTAATAATTAGACTTAAAATTAAGATAAACATAAGGGAATCATCCATCCACTATTCTTTTTGCCACTTCATTGATGCATGTCTGGCATCAACTGTCCATGACACGAGTCACCGCACATGAACATAAGTACAACGGTGCCAAACGCTGCAAAACTCTAGCAAGATGGCCTCTGTTTTATTTCTTAATGAAAAAAATGTTGTCCAATGTGGCTACACCAGCATATGAAGAATTTTCAATATATTCGTCAATAAATAAATATATGTTTTGCATTTTTATAGTAGATGGATCAAAGCGTGGGCACGCCCTGTTTTAAAGCAACTGAATTGTTTCTCTCTTTGTCTTCACACTACAGATATTACTTTAACCTGTTCTAATTTTTTTGCAAGAAAAGGTTATCATGGTTTTTCTTCTATTTGCGTAGTAATATGCTGTATGACATCACTTTAATGTAATATCAATAGAAGTGATCCAAAGACCCAGTAAATTCCAGTTTGCTAAGGGCAAAGGTACCTCAAACCACTTTATTTAGCTGTAAACTATTTATTTTTCCTTGCATTAGTTGTTAAATTATCATATGGTCAAGTTTATAACAAGAAAATATCAGATTGAGAGTCAAATGTTGAATTGCTCTGTCCTTGTACAATATTGAGTGCACAACACTACTGCAAAAACCACACTACAAGTAAATCGATTATTTATATTTGTGTACGGTTTGCAAGCGTGGTTTTTGATTTGCAGCCATGGTGATCTATTAGTGCACCACATGAATGCAAAAACTATAGGGGGGCTAGTAAGCTTTGGGTCGTTCATATTAAATTTTCAGTCATTTTTTTAACATTTTTAATTGCAAATTGCATTCCATTTTACTTCAATGCAATGTGTTTTTTTTCTGTGTTTTGTCTTCCCCAGGAACGCCAGAACCGAAATAAACAGTAGAAGACTGCCCCCTCTTGCTGAAGAGCAGTTGTTTTAGGACTGACCATTTGAAAATGAAATTTAAAGCGGACACAAGATGGAAATTTAAAAACAAAATGAACAATCATTGTTTTTCTATTTAATTCTGGTGACTTCAACCAGCATCTGACTCGAATCTCTGCGCCCCCTGCACTTCCTGTGGGGGCTGAAGTCCATTAGCACCTCTTATCGTCGCCACATCATTTCGATTTCTGTTTCTTATTTTCTATAAGTTGGTGTTATTTTCGTATACCTCTCTTCCCCCTTTGACCAACCGATACCTGCACAAGTCCTTTAGTTTTGATTCGTCGGCCCCGCTGCTCCTCATCAAGCCCCTCTGAGTTGGTCAATGAGTGGGTAGTGAGTCTTTTGACGTGTGTATGTTGCGTGCGTGCATGTGTGCGTGTGGTGGACTGTCTCTTGTTTATTTAAGCAGAGGTAGCGCTGGGGTTTCAGACTCCACTCGAGTCGGAGAGAGGGGCATCTACCAGTGAATATTCTCGGGCCAGTTTTACGTTCTGTAGATCCAGATTGGTTTGAAGCTATTTGTGGGAAATTGTGCAAAAGAAGAGAAGGGACAATGAAAGGTGTCATGAATTGATGTATAAAAAAAAATCTATTTTTGAATTATGTAACACTTAAATCGTTTTTTTGTTAAGTGATAAGCCACTTGTCTCACTGGTATTTCCACCTTTGTTTTTCCTGTTTGGAGCCTTAACATTTAAAGGAAACTGATTAATGATGGATGTTCTATACCTCAATTTAAAGAGCATTATCAGGGAGAATACATCCCATGCATCCTTAACCAGGGGACATCAACATTGTAAGTGGATGAGCTGAACAAAGTAAAAACTAATGTCTTTATGGTTTAGACCACCTCGCTCAAAATGTTTCCATGTATTTTTAATATTTGAGCAGCAATGTAACTATTTTTCCACTCCCGCCCAGCAGAGGTCACTGTTTGTTTTTAGTCAATCTGGGATGTAGCAGTTCAGCAGTTGCTTTTGATTTCAAATTATCCTTTTTTTTGTTTGTTTCATTTACTTAACAGAATCATTTGACCCTCTTTTCTCCCCACGTCATCACTATATTGCTAAGCTTTACGTAGGATCATATAATAATAACAGAGAACGCCTCAAAATGTATAATCTGAAAATAATGTTAATGATTTATTGCCTAAAGTAAGAAAAACCAACAAAAAAACAGTATATGGTTTCTGTGCGTGGTTTTTTTTTTTTTTTTTTTTTTTTGTTAGGACCTGCTTGCTGTTCTGTGTGTTTGTGTTTGGGAGAGCAGAACTGAACTGTCTGAGGGTTTCAGATTTCTATGGTCATATAACAAAAGTCATGAAAATATATGAAATACTAAAAATATTAAAAAGAGTTACAAGACAAACATAAGTCAGCCCTGAGATGAATTATGCATTGTATTGGAAGGTCATTATCTATCACGTTCTTAGATTTGATCATGTTCATTATTAAAATAATACTATATGGTGTAATTGCTGTCCGTAGGTCTTCTTTCACTGCCTGGCATGTTAACATCTGTGTTACAAAAATTTGGTTGTGCTACTACTTATCAACCCCATTCATATGGTGTAGTAGAGGACCAATCCACCTGCTAGCAGTCGTGAATAGGTGCAGCAGGTACAATCGTGCCATTCTTATAATAACATGTACATCCCCTACAAGTGCTGTTTTTTTTTGAAGAGCTGAAAGAAACTTATTTCTTAATTTGTTCATGTTGTAAGTGTTTTGCCTATTTTAGGTGGAGTAGGTTTCTTCATTGATCAAGTTTTCGCCTTGTTCAATATTTTGTGATCTTAAACTCGTTAAATGAATGCCATGGAAAATTTCTGATTTCCTGGCCATTTTTCTGAAAATAGCATCTGGTCGAGCGAAGCCGTTTAATGTCAAACGACTGTGTTTACTCTTCAAATCACAATAACAGAAACTTTCCAAATGATCCTGATCACCCTGATACATGTAGTTAAATGGGTGTGAATGTCGAGTTGCTAGAAGAAAGCCATTACTTTCCAAATGACACAAAGTAGTCAATCTGCCAAACAGCTCAGAGACAAGCCTCCAATCCTCTGGAACAAATCTGTTCAGCCCAATGAGACCAAAGTTTAACTTTTTGGCCACAACTATGAGCTACATTTGGAGATTATTGAACACCATCCTCACTGTGAAACGTGGAGGTGGGTCACTGATGTTTAGGGGACGTAGGAGCTCCAAAGGCACAGGAAACAGTGTCATATTGATGGAAAAATTAATGCAGCTTTACATGGGATGTTACTAGACGTCCCAACATGACAATGATCCAAAACACAAGGCAAAGTCCAGTTGTCAGTGGTGGCACCAGATCAAAGTGAATTTTCTGGAGTGGCCATCGCAGTCTATTCACCCAATATCATTGAACCATTCCGATGAGAACTCAAATGTGCAGTTAATGGGTGAATTTATAAGAGTTGGAAGCTTTTACAAGAAGAATTGGCTGATTTACTAATGGAGAAGATAAAGAACCTCATTGACAACTACCTCAAGAGACTTCAGGCTGACATTGATGTTAAAAGGGGAGGTACAAAGTTTTAAGAGCTGGGGGGTGTAAACTTTTGATCATGGGTCTTTTGACTTAGTTTAAATAATGTACCTTGTTGTTTCTATCAAGCTTTTTATTGAACCCTTTGTACATCATAAAATTTATTTTGGTCCGTGAGGATCTCCCAGAGTATTCCCACTGTTGATGCCCATCGTTCAACCGACGTATAGTCTGTACCACTGTACTTTGGGAAAATGGCAGATTTAAGGTGTGTTCACACTGAGGTGGTTAATTCGGTTTAGATTAAATACGAAAATTTTCTACTGCGCAGTCTTTCTGAGATTTAAGTAATTTGTGATGGAACTTACCTAGAAGGATGGTTTGTACTGGGTTAAGTTATTTGGTGCTTGTGCACATTTTTTATGTGTGTGGTTAGTGTTCCCAGTAGGCCTAGAATTTCCTCTGTAATGCACAAAAATGAGCAACTGCTGCAATGAAATGGAATTTTCATGCCTTTTTAAAGTTTCCTTTTTGTTGTCAGTTTTTGTTCAGATTCATTGTTTGGCTAGAATGTCATACAGTCGAAACTTCACCAAAGTTCTTTGGAAATGGACTGAACTTTTTACTAAAAACCGAACAAGACAACTGGGAACACACCCTATAGCCTTGCAGATAACTGCTGCATTGTACAGGCCTGTAAGTTATCGACCACTGGGCTGCACAGAAATAATCAATAATTTATACAATTGATGTTGCATTGATTTTAGAGTTAAAACTGAAAGGTCTTTTATTTTGAAACATGACTGGATATCACAATATGTGACACTTTACTAACGAGAGTAAATTAGTATTTAGTTCAGTGTTATGGGGTGTTTTAATTTTTCATTGTTTGCGTTAAAGTGGTCCACAGTGGAAGAAACACTGCTGTTTATTAGAGATGGAGTGATGCTATTCAGAAGCATGTCAAGAGAACCATTTTGAGACATCAAAAACATGCCAGATTTTCACCAAAATTTAAATAGTGGCACATTCTGCACAGACTGGCTAATCTTTACTCACCACAGTTCATCTTTGTGTTTCCGTCAGCTTCTAGGTGCATTCTATAATGCATCCAATGATTATTCATTCTGACCAATTGGAGATCTCAACAAAAGACCAATCAGCAATCTACAAGATGTCATTGGTTTTAATCAAACCTAAGATCCAGAAATGGTGAGAAGAGTATTGAAAGGAGGTAGAGAATGAAGAGTTGACCTCTGCCGATACAAAATTGAAATAAAACTGGTAGGAGTTTGAGAACAGCTCTTTTTAGATTACCATAGTAAAAAAGACTGGATTTAATCATTTTTGAGAGGCTTGTGTATACATTTATTACTATGGCCAGTTTTTATCAGTTTTGTCAATTCTTCCATTTCCTGGGTTTGAACCCACTACCTTTGCATTGCTAGTGCAATGTTATTCTGTATTGGCTGAGCCACATGAAAGCCGTTTAAAGCTGGAAGAGTGACATCATCACATCCTCTGTATTTGTAACACGATGCCATGCACATTAAACATAGCGACTACTTTTGGTAGAAACTTAAATTAACAAATTAATTTAGGCTTTGTTATTCTACTTTATCAATAGTAATAGTTGTTTGTTTTGTAAATATTTACCCCCAAAACAATTCAAGCAAAACTCCTGGTGGAACTTAAGGTTACAAACAAAATGGCCAATGTGACGACACCTCTTCCCAGTCTATACACCAAAGTAAGCTACGAGAAATCCCCTACAAGAAACAAGTTTAGTTCCACAGCACAGCATTCACTCTTATACAAATTCACCTGGAAATAGTTTGCAATGAAATGTCATTTTATTTATCACTTTAGTTGGTACAATTGCTCACGTGGCGCGCTATGTCTTAAATGACCAAAATCTAATTATAAAAGTAGGTCAAAAATGTTGCAAATTGATCCGGAAGTGACGTTCCCGAAATTAATTTTCCCATCATGCGCCTACAACCCTTTAGTCTCAGTTCTTTTCAGTCGTGTGTTTTGAGGAGAATAAAAACCCGCACAGTTTACCAAACACCGATTCGATGATTTAAGACCCCTCTCTTGGCATTCACCGCGTGC
This sequence comes from Danionella cerebrum, assembly GCA_007224835.1. Lineage (NCBI taxonomy): Eukaryota > Metazoa > Chordata > Actinopteri > Cypriniformes > Danionidae > Danionella > Danionella cerebrum. The sequence goes on from SRMA01023914.1 coordinate 121,818, forward strand.
CTTAATTGTATGGAGATTAAATCAAGGTCCGCCGTGAACACGAAGAGTGGAGGCCCCCGTCACCACCCTCGATGACGTGAGCAAGTCCCGCAAACAAGGATGGCGTGATGGGAGTAAACATCACATTTAAAAAACGACTTTTTTGAGAAAATAGAGTTCATATTTTATCCAGCCATAAAATGCGCAAGGCAGGCCGGGAAATGACCTATAGGCCTTTATTAATCCCCATCAAGAGCAGGGGGATGATTCTGCAGCCTCAATTCCATAACCATTGTCCTCCTCCTTTTCAGCCTCATTGGTTTGTGTGCCCCATTGACAGTTAACAATTAAAATGCTCTACATTTTAATTAATGTTCGTGTCACAGGTGTCGCAACACGAATAAAAGCGGTCTGAAGGACGCGCGCATTGTTGTGATTCTCACACATCTTGCTGACCTCTGCAGTAGCGCACCCGAGACACCAAGCATACACAAAACACACCGTCAACCTCAAAATATAGGATCAACCAGTTAAAACAAAGCTGCTAAAGAACAAACACCGCTGCTGCAGTCTCCTCAAGCACGAAGCTCCATTTTTTTTTCCGTCGAGCATCACTAAGGCTGCCGCTGTATCCCTCTTGCATCCTACCCACCAGCTCCCGCCTGTCGTTTACCGCTGAAACGCATCGATCGCATCCCGTTTTTATCGTAATCGTCTCCCGTTTCGTCGTTCAAGGGTCTCGTTTGCGCTTTGGTTCAGTTGATCCCTTCAGGAGGGATTAGAGGTTTCTCGCTTCCCTGTGCACTCGCCCTTCTCTACTGATGGTGCTCAAGCGCGAGAGGATTACGTCGGGACAGGGTGACGTCATGACCCGCACCGAGCACCCCCCCCCCCTTTCATGATAACCAAATCCCCATCAGAGCGAAATGCCCTTGAAAACCAATGGGATCGACACATTCGGTCGATGGGCCGTTACATTAGGTTTTTAGTTCTTAAACTTTGGCTACATTTACCAACAGCTGTAATAGACAGTTCTTTTTCTCCGTTATCTGATCAAGTGAGAGATCCTTGAGATCCCATCTTCTCATATGTGTATTGCTGAAATTTTGAGGTTTGAATTCAATATGAACCATGCATTTAGAATCTCATCTAAATGTTTACAAAAGCATACCAAAATTCAAGTCATGACAAATTGACTAAACCGGAGGTGGAAGGCACCATAAAATGTCTTTGTACTCCCTAACCCTGTTTAGCATAGAAGTGTCCTTGCGATTTGTACAACCAATGAGAAGGCATATGAACGTTCTGTGGGAAGAGTGCCACATTTAGCAAGTGAATTGGAATCACAGAAATGTATGTTTTTATGTCGCAAACTGTAAAGATGAATACAGTGACGATTCTTTCGGGCCAATCCTTTTGTCCACACGTAAATGCTGCCTATTTTCTGCATGTATTTTTGAAAACAATGCCCAAAATACGTCATTCTGACTTGAAAATTCTGGTTATCACGTTGACGCAGAAAACTGTGGTTTCCTGAGTTTGGAGGTGGATTTTGTTATTATCATCACAGCCTGTGCTTGCTGTCACTAATTAGCATCGTCTTTGTTTATAACCAGTAATAGTGGATTAAACAACGACTGTGTTGCTGTTTACTCTGCTATTGTAGCTTACAGCACGTATGTGATTATAAGTATATGTATCCTGTTTGATCACCGAACAGAGACGGCTGTGTTTTTGAACTCAATGCTGACTACTCATTTTAAAAATGGCACAATATGACTTCAGTGTTCAGTGAGCTCATCAGGTGACCAGTCAGTTTTCTTTCAAGTCAGAGAAAATAAGCCTACCTGTGTAGCCTACATGCTTGGTCTAGCTGCAATGAGACTCACTTTGTGATTTCTTCCAGTGAGTTTTGACTTCCTGGCGAAGATATTATTGAGTATCTGCCATCTGACAATCTTTGTACTCCACTGAAGGAACGTCATATGGATGGTAATATTTCAGCACATCTTTAATCAATTGTGCAGTGATTTGGTGTGTCCATTTTGCTCATGACTGAGATGCTCGGTTATGTATGATTTCACTCCAGAAATGCTCTGCTACCAAACCAATCAATAACAGAGTTTATGGTCTCTGTTTACATTGTGCAAAGTTACATTTTTGGGAGATGCATGTCAGGCTCTTGTAGTCTACATCCAAGATATAGGCTTTTCGTAGACTTTACATAGGAGGTATAAAGTAGTGCCAATTTTGCTGTAGCTAAATTTAGCAAAAACCTCATTCAAATTGTTGCAAAGAATGTAGAGCTACCAAATGCGATGGAAAAGCCACCCATAACACACCAAGTTGAGCTGTGATGACCAATCAATATCAAACAAAGACCATTTCAACACAAAAATAATTTATTTACAGTAATCCTGCAAGAATTTATATGTACAACCATTTTAAACTCACATATTTAACTGGATGCCTTGAAGGCTTCAATTATGCCTTGAAGTGATTAATATGGCAGCGGTTGTTTTTTGATGGCTGTCTGAGTCGCGTTCATCTGCTCGACTAAACTCCGCATCTCCTTTAAGGCCCGAGCTTGCATCATGATGTGGTTCTTTGCGAGAAGAAGAGTTGCAATCTTTGAGAGTTTTTTCACATTGCGCTTGGATGCGTACGGTGTGTACGGAAGGACCGCGCGGAGCTCGTCCAAAGCGTCGTTCAGATCGCGCATGCGCCTTCGCTCACGAGAGTTGATCAACAGCCGCAGAGCTCGAGAGTTGTTGTCCGTATCTCTCGCCGACAATTCTCGGTATCCGCTCTCCATACACCGAAAACGTCCGTCGTGCGTCTCAGATGATGTGTTTTCTATTTCGAAAATCACGTCGGTGGGACGTTCGGGAATTCCATCGCCGAGTTTGTTGAAGAAGCCCATTAACGTTACATGGTCTTGTTCTGTACAAGTCATTGGGTCCGCTCTCCTGAAGTTCATTGTGGTGTCAAATATTACCGTATTAATCGTAGTGCTATGTCGTTTGGATCTGATAACGCATATTTAACCTGCGGCCATTAGTGAAGGATTAAGATTTCTACCAATCGGAAGAGCGCGCCGTCTCCCAAACAAACAGGTGTTGTTTTCGATAAACAGTGGGCTTATTGTGAATTTATCAACCATGGTGTTGACAGTAATTTAACCAATTGTTTTAACCAATTTTCAAATTTACTCAAAAATGCAAGAGAAAAGCCTAGTTTTCATATCCAACCCAAGAAATGGTTTCTATGAAAATACTTTTTTTTCACATTTCAAATTATACAAACGTCTACATTTTGATTTAATATATTAAGCAGACAGTTTCAACTTTTTTCCACCATTTTTTTATTCAGCCCAGCTAGATTTAATATACAATTCAACCAGGTATAATTTACTATTATTTAGAGGACTTTTTAGCAAATAATATCTCAGAGAAATATACACTCTAAAACCTTTTTGGTGTGTCGTTTACCACAATTATTTCTCAGTAGTTATTTTAAAAACTCGTTTAGAGCATCTGTGGTATGGAATAGATTACCATAAGGTATAGAAACATTTTAGAATAGTTTGTTTAGAATCGACATAATCATATATTTATATTAAACAAGATTATTGTAATGTTTTGGTGCTTCCATTTTAAAGAATGTCTGTGAAGAATTGTATTGTTTTTTTTTCATGTATTTTGAATGTCTATTATTACTTGTTTATATGTGTTGACGATATGAATTGAAAGGACTCGTAGGTCTCAAAAAACTTTTTTTTCTATGTTGTTCACATCAAACATCCCAAAAAGATTTTGACTCATTTATATATGATTTATATAGTGTAACCTGAAAAAAAAATTTGCGCAAAAACAAACTATTGGGAAAAGAACAATATGCTTTATTTTTCTGTTGAATCTCCTTATTATTCCTATCTACTCTTCACAATAAAGGTGATTGTCTAATCTCATCTGATCTCTGGGAGATAATAAATTATCTTTATGTTTTGATGCTTGTTTTTGATACAGCAGCAGTGTGTTATAAGAAGATTAGGTTTTCAACCTTGTTTTGGTTGGTGGTATCCAAGGTAAACCATCAAAGGTTAGTTATTGTTTGTGTTCAACTGTTTATTTGTATCTATTTATGTAACTTACAGCACACTGAAACAAATGAAGAGCATATTGATAATATGATAAATAATCTGTTAGTTAGAGAGTTTAATCATGACAATCATTTGATTAAATATATAATCAATAAATAATAAAACAATACGATCATTAACGAAGATAAATGTGGAGTTATTTTAATTTTAAGTTAGACAATACAATACTTGTTTATTATTTAGTTTGAACTTTTGAATTTAAACTCTAAAAAAACGTGATTTTGTCGTAGATTTATTTATTTTAGTTTTTATGTACTCTCGTCTCAACAATAATGGGACAACAATAATGTGTAAATATAAACTAAATAGTAAAATTAATATATAATCTTTCCGTTCGATCTGGCAACCTTTCTTTGCCACAGCAACCATGACGTCGCTGTTGCGACCAATCACAGGTCTCCCTTCAAGTCTCGTTACAACGAGACCTCTTGAATTCTCGCGCGACTTTCCCTGCGGCCCACCGCGATTAATAACCGTAAACAGTGAGTATATTTTCTGTTTTTCTCTTATTTTAAAAAACAATATTGATGTATTAAATAAAAATAAAAACATTTCCGTGACATCTTTGTCTGTGGTAAACGGTGAATGTTTCGCTGCTCTTAGAAGATGGCTAATGAACGCAGATAACGCACATGCTGTGAATGTTTTTAATTTAATAAACCTGATAAAATGAGTTTATCGCTCTTTGAACGAGATACGCAATGTTTACAAGTGTGGCCATAACCTGAATGTTTCCGTGGCGCATTCATGGGTTGGCCAGTGAGCTACCTACTGTTCACAAACACCGCGAAATTATGAACGTGAAGAGTTCTGTTCATTCATTTACCATTCAAAACAAACACCCAAATCAAACCAAGAAACGAAAATCAACCAGAGGAGTACTTGTGTTAACCATTCTGTCTCAAAAACCTTTTTTTCTAAAACAATTGCTGCTTTTTGTCTTTTTACCACAGCCCTTCCGCGATGAGTTTTTCGGAGAAGCCCGAAGAAATTACAAAGGAAGAATGGATGGATAAACTGAATAATGTTCACATTCAGAGGGCTGATATGAACAGGCTCATTATGAATTATTTAGTAACAGGTACGTCATGTCACCGTGAACCCATATAACATGTTTAAAGTCATGTACTGTGAACCTCTGTTAATACCTTTGTTTTCTTCCCCTCATGTTCACTTGCTTATATAATGTCACAACACCCTAGTACTCTTTTATTTTATGAAATGTACATATATACATTAGTTTCTGTCTGCTGAAGGCCGTATTTGAACCATTTACTCTATTTTCAACAATAAAATGCGACATTTTGGGGGTCATATTTGCAGTTGTCTGTTTTACAAGGAACCACCATCCAAAAGGTGTTGCAGTTTATGCATGAAAAAAAGTGAAAAGTGTACATGTTTGAGCTGTTTTTTTTATATCAGTCACCCTCATCTTTGGGAAGCTTTTAGAGCAACCTTTGCTTTTCATTTTTTTCTGCAATTTTATTTGTGGATTTTCTCCTACACATGTGGTGATCTGTAAAGAACTTTCAATTTTCCTCAACTGCATACACAAGCCTCTCTGAGAAGGCAAACGTCACTGTCCAGTTGTGTGATTTCTTTAGAAAATCGTTTTATAATAAACGCTGGTCTTCAGGATTTTATTCTCTCGTACTACAGTATTTGTAACACTTGCTTCATTGTTCCGTTTTTAAGTAATGAAAAAAATGGATAATCCACTTTTATAATTATTACGTTCCCCAGAGGGCTTTAAAGAGGCTGCGGAGAAGTTTCGTTTGGAATCTGGGATCGAGCCGAATGTTGATCTGGACTCTCTAGATGAGAGGATAAAGATCAGGGAAATGGTTCTTAAAGGTCAGATCCAGGAAGCCATTGCTCTCATTAACAGCCTCCATCCAGAGCTACTTGATACCAATCGATACCTCTACTTTCACCTTCAGGTAACCATTCCACAAACTCTTTCTGAAGGAGACATCAAGTGTTTTGACTAGTAACTCTGATCGTGATGCAGTATTCCAAAGATCAGTAGTAGTGTTTTGAATATCCAAAAAAAGGTTGAATTTTCTAATGTACCCCCTACACTGGAAGAAGGACTAACAGTAAGGACTGATTTTGTCAGACAAATGATTCAGCAAATGCATCACTCCTGGTGCCTTTTAAAATGTACACATATGAAGATAATTTGACATCATACTCAGGTTTATTGTGTAACGTTATTGTCTCCAGTGATCCGTTGTCAATATAAAGCAACAAAAGTACATACTTCTAATGTTTATTCACCATAAAAATGTTCCCAGAAGACCTAAACGTATTGCTGACTTACTTTTTTTCACTTGGCAGCAGCAGCATCTGATTGAACTCATCCGGTTGCGGGAGACCGAGGCTGCGCTGGAGTTTGCGCAGTCTCAGCTGGCTGAGCAGGGAGAGGAGAGCAGAGAGTGCCTCACTGAAATGGAGCGAACACTGGCTCTTCTCGCCTTCGACAACCCTGAAGATTCTCCATTCGGAGACCTTCTCAACATGATGCAGAGGCAGAAGGTACGAGTGCATCACAGTAGAATAATCTTTGTTTCCACTGCTGAATAGTGCATTTTTATCACTGGCTTCTGTCTCCCCCTGCAGGTGTGGAGTGAGGTGAACCAGGCTATTCTAGACTACGAGAACAGGGAGTCTACTCCAAAACTAGCAAAGCTGCTGAAGCTTTTACTGTGGGCTCAGAATGAACTGGACCAGAAAAAAGTGAAATATTCCAGAATGACAGATTTCAGCAAAGGCACCATCGAGGAACCCAAGTAGAGATTCTGATGCTCATGGACACGTTTACTTTTTTGTCCTATTTATGAACAGTCTGTGACTGGATGGCAAATCTAAATCTATATGTGATGTTTTTTTCCTGTGAGTCTTCTATATGAATTTACATAATTTTCAAGCAAAGCTTTATCGAGCTTTTGTTTGGAATCTACTATTTAAATACAAGTACATTATTTTCTAAAGCGCGTAGAATACTTCTTCGATTCCATTGGCACTTTGGTTGTCGTACCTGAGATTTATAGCGTTTATCATTTTCAGTTGACCTCATGCTTATATTAGGCTGTTTGAGGGGAACATCAAAGGTTTGGAAAGACAAATTCATCTGCCTTCTTTTTTTTTGCGAAATAGATTTTAACTTTGTTATATTTCCAATAACTTATTTATTTTATTTTTTTTATGAGCAGGAGGGGGTTGAGGAACATTTCACTTTTAAAAAAGATCTTTTGCTATCACTTTTAGCATAGCTTAGCATAGACCATTGAATCCAACTAGACCAGTAGCATTTCAATATAAAATTAATCGTATTCCGTATTAAACCATATATTTAAATAAATCTCAAATCTTTTCAAGTCTGTGATTGTAGTACCAGCTGAAAATGATGCGTTGATGTTTTCAGGAGGTATACTCCATTCTGGAATAATAAACAAGGAATGCGCCAGACAAAAACATCAACTTTTCATGTTTTGCTGCTATTACAACAGAACTTATATCTAAACGTAACGGTTTAAGAAGAAAAATGTGTTATTAATATGGAAAATAATGATTTTGATTTTATCTATGATCAAACAGCAGATCTGGAGGATAATCTCTTCTTGGGGCAGCCCATGTCAAAAAAGTGGAGTGTTTCTTTAAGAACCCAGTTGGGTTTTTGTCATATTTGCTCTTTTCCGAGTGAAATTGCATTTGCCTTCTGTTTAATCTTGTTTTATTAACTTTTTGTACAACTTGTTTGGGATAAAGTTGATTTCACAGTAAGATTTGAGTCCCTACTTTTTCCTGCATGTAATGTTCATTGTGAAACTGCATCACAAGAAGTTTCCACTCTGTTGCATGGGTAGATTAGAAATATACATTTGGAAACCACACTAATAAACAGATTTTCAGAAGAGTTACACTGAAAACAGTTTGATAACTATTCATGTGCTCTCTAAAAGTACGTCTTTTTGGCTTCCTGTGCATTTGGAGCTCACACGTCTCCTAAACATCAGTGACCTTTCTCCATGTTTCATGTGCGAGACTATTGCTATGGCTACTTTGTTGGATTTGCATATTTTTTTTCAAGGCAACATTTCATCCAATATTTCTTCGTCTTTCCTTTTTGTGTTCCTCAAAGTAGCATTTTTTTCTTATTTTTTTCTGGGCTTTCATGGTATTGGGGTAAAATCACCAGGGTATGAAAAAAACTATTTGTAAAGGTTCATTTAAAGTTACCACTTTGCCAGTTCTCACCAGGCTTCTTTTAATCAATGTCAAACAAGACATCATTAATCTAAAACCAATTTGCATCAGGTTTCAAATTGTTTTTCGATTGTAGTGTCGCTTTTAACATGGCTATCAATGGGAATTTGCTCACTTCTGGGACCAGCCTCAAGTGGCCAGTTGATGAATTGCAGTCGCGGTTACTTCCGGTTAGCCGTCAGCAAAGAAAGTGGAAACTACCAAAAAAGAGAGTTAAAGAAACCAGACCTACACAGCTTACTATCGCGCTCTAACTAAAGGCATATTTAGGTTTTTATTTCTGATTTTCATCCATAAGCACTGTATGGTGTTTACGTCGTCGTGATGATGTCAGAGATGGGCGGAGCCGGGGAGGTCTGCTGCATCTGGTACACTGACGTGAGCGAGCGGTTCCCGGGGATGCGACTACAAATTTAACAGGTTTCTACAACGTCCTGTAATTAAATCACGACACCGGACCCGACGAATCGGTAAGCCTTGCATGATTCCATTCCACGCTAGAATTGTAATAAATCATATTTGGCTGTTCTCTGGGTTTGGCGGAGCCTGTAGCTGAAGTGATGAGTATCTGGGTAACGAGAGCGAGAGGAATAGGCCTGAGAAGATGGATGCTGAAGCGCAAAGCAACGATGCACCGGGGGCTTGTGTGCACACACCGAACGATTTAAGAGTTGTACAGGAAATTATTTTCACTATCGAAATGTATTTCTTATTATCTGCGCAGAAAATTGGCGTTTTGTTGCGCAGAAAAAACAGTCGCACTGTTAATGGCAAACCCCTCCTTGTCTCTTTTTTTGTCAATGGAAATCATTGGCCGTGTGCATTTTTTTCCCTGCTGATGATGGGTTGTAAAATTTTATATGGGATCTGATTTGTAACCGTGTCTCATTTTAACCAATAGTACCAAAATGAACCACAAAATGATATTAATAATATTCCAAGGACGTATTACTGTAACATCTCTCACGTTCTTTGAAGAGAAAACTACATTTATGAGTATAGGAATGCATGGTTCGCAAACGAATGCAAACAGTATTTGCATTTTTTGTGATCAAATTGCTGGAGCTTACATTTATTGCCTCTTTGTCAATGGATTCTCCAACAAAGACTGATTATTTTTGGCTTTTTTACAGTGTGAATTAATGTTTTTTTCCTCAACATACTAGTACTAGCCACTTTTATAAGAACTTGCTTAAATCCTTAATTAAATTGTGATTATTGTCTAAGGGTGCTTTCACACCTGACTTGTATCGTTCAATGTAATTCAGGTTCGAATTAAAATTTGGAGCAAAAGTGAACCAAAAATGTGGTCTGGGACCTGCTCAAGTACTTGGTCTTGGTACAATTCCAAACGAACTCTAGAGGGGTTCGTTTGTGGTGTGAACATGGTCGAACTCTGGTCAAAAAACAAATGACACCATACTCCCTTGCGCATGGCATTATAAGTTGCCTTATGTCTGTTTACAAAGCGATCTTTACCATGGCAAACTTGGATTGGTTTGTAATCTGAACATCACTTCGAGCTCATTGTCCCAGTCTTTGGGCGTTCTATCCTCCGTTGTTTACTTCCTTCCATTCTAACCAATTTAAAGCAGTCGAAATACGTACGAGGACTTAAGTGACCAATGAGTGGCCAGTATGATTCCACATGGACATTTTTTCAACTAGTACGGACCAGTGCGATCAGTGTGGTGTGAATGAGAACTAAATCTTCAGAACTTTTCTAGGGTTGCATCATGGGATTGTGTTTAGGGGGTCTGCCAGTTCTCCTCCAAAGTTGTTGGGCATTCTGGTGCTTCTGCCTTTCGCATTCTTTTTTTTATTTTTATTTTTTTTTAGGAATGGACTGGGCTATGTCTGGTGGCCCAACACACATTGCTGGGGTGATCATAATTTAAAAATAAAAAAAAAAATGTAGTGGACTATGTGCCTGGCTAATACTCACAGTTGCGTAGGGGAATAGGTTCAATTCCCAATCTCAATGTCTTTTCTATCCATCCCGCTCCCATTGCACCTCCCATCTTGCTTCTCTGTCCTCTCTGCTAAAACAATGATAAAGGTGCTGGCTGCTAAGATAAATCTTTAAAAAACTCTATTGGAGCCATTTTATTGGCCTGTGCCAGACATGAAACATGGTCAATTGGTTGATCGTCTCAAAGGACGTTAAACTAGTCCAATGAAATAGCCGTTGTAGAATATAATTAATTCCTTTGGGTAGTTTTAAGCTGCCTAAAGGTATATAGTTCTGCTGGAGAAAGAACGTAACAATTCAATATTTCAAATGTGTGTTTAAAGCAACCCAAAATGAACCAGCTATTGAAAAATTGATAAACTTATGAGCACAATTGTATGCATCATGGCCCAACTTGTGTAAGAGGTCTCTGTTCAATTAAAAGTGATCAAAGAAAGCTTTGCTCCAATGTCTTCTTTTGCGGGTGCCACTCTCTTGAATTATCGAGGCCTGGCAGTGCTGAGTAAACTGTCTGCTACACCACAGTCAGCTGAGAAAGCTCAGTGTGCAGGAGATTGGACACGATGAGACAAGCAAGTATTCACAGAGACAGATACACATGCTAATATCAGTCAAACACATCCCCATATCGAATAAAGCAATTTATCGAATTAAAGGAGCAACAGTTCAATAAATGTGAATGTAAATATAGATTTAAAATGATTTCAGAGGGGCAACACTACAGAATCTTTTGATTGATTAGCATGGTTAATCGCGAGAGATTTGTTAGCATTGAGAAAGGTTGCAGTGCCAATCTTACATCACATCTCAATGAACAGAAATTCTGAATAAAACGAGCTGCACGTCATTGCTGTTTAAGGCCTATTTTTAAAAGCTTTATACACTCTTTAAAGATCTGGCTGCTTTTCCTCGTTTAGATAAAGTATTGATTTGGAATCCATTCAATGCACTAATTATCTTGAGTGGTTTTAGTGTTTAAAACACACACTGATCTGCAGAAGATCGGACATGTTCTCCGCAGGCTGCTTTGCCTTGGTACACAAAACTTTTAGAAGAATTTCAAATCAGTCAGTGAATGGACATCCATATGCTGTTATTGTGGGGTTTTTTTATGTTGCGATGGTGTTTTTGGTATTTTTGAGATGTGTTCAAAGTTGTGATATTAAATATGTTCGAATGAATAACAGATATTGGCAAAGATTCCAAAATAAAGCAAATGTCTGTAGAAAATGATTGTTATTGATGTTCAAAAGATTGGACAGAGTTTAACAAAGAGAAACTCTTTATCTCTAATGACATGCGCCCCCCCCCCCACAAAAAAAAGTCAAGTTCAGTAAAATATTCTTATCTGACGAATTCTGAATACTTACTATAATGATCTAAAGAATTTTTAATGCATTCAAAAAGGAAAATGAAAAAACCTGAAAATGTCCAGCACACAATTTCACGTTGTTTTTAAAAAGCTAAGTTCAGGATAGAATAACTAAAATATTCTACAGTAAAACATTCTGAAATGTTGTATTCTGACAGTGAAGAATGCTGACTATAGTGATGTACAGAATTTTGAACGTATTCAAAAAAGAAAATGAAATAATGGAACCTGAAAATGTACCTAGCACACAATTTCACTTTTTTTTTTTATTTAAGGTAAAATAACTAAAAATGCTACTGTAAAGTATTCTGACACAATAATAAGTGAAGTTAATATCACTTAAAATAAAAAAAGCCATGTTCAGGAATGAATAACTAAAAAAATTTACAATTAAATATTCAGACATGTTGTATTCTGACTGGGAAAAATACACATTATGAACATGTAAAGAATTTTGAATGCATTCAAAAAAGAAAATGAAAAATGGAATCTGAAATCTTTTTTTCCTTCCAAAAAAAACAAAACAAAAAAAAACATGATGGTTCATGTTCGTGATGTAAAAGTTCATGATGGAATAACTGCTGCAGTAAAATATTCTTCGATTTTGGATTCTGACGGTCAATGATACCTACTATAATGATCTAAAGAATTTTGAATGCATTCTAAAATGAAAATTTCACAAGCCCAGTACACAATTACACAAAACTTCCAAGTTCAGGATGGAATAACAAGTCCTCAAAGGTTGGCACACATAATTTTTGTAAAAAGTCTTGAAGTCACTGCTGAGATGTTTTGTGCTTTGGTGTGTGTTTGTGTGCTCAGATTGCAGAGGAGCTGAATAGCCATGGCAGAGCACCAGAGGCAGCGCAGTCTCTCCACCTCCGGAGAATCCCTCTATCACGTGCTGGGGGTCGACAAAGTGGCCACAGTTGACGACATTAAGAAGTCCTACCGGTCAGTCTGAGAAGCGCCCCTCCTTCTTTTCACTCTTTCTGCTTTCATCAGCTGTGTTGTGCTGCAGACTGCATTGTTGAACCCTGCAGTGCACCGAGGGACTGTTTTCTTCAGACGGGTTTAGAGTTGATTATGAGGTTCTTTTTTACAGAAACAGTGTTATGTTCCAGAACGCACATCAAGCTTGTTCTTGAGTCTAAACCAGTTGAGAGAAAAGTGTGTGGAATCTTTTGCAGGAAACTGGCATTGAAATATCACCCAGACAAGAATCCTGACAACCCTGAGGCAGCTGATAAGTTCAAGGAGATAAACAATGCTCATGCCATCCTAAATGACCCGACAAAGAGGAACATCTACGACAAGTACGGCTCTCTGGGACTCTATGTGGCTGAACAGTTTGGAGAAGAGAACGTCAACACTTACTTTGTCCTGTCCAGCTGGTGGGCCAAGGTATGACTGTTTCACCACTGGAGTCTTGCATCTGTGTTTTTCCGCCTATTTCATGTGGCTGCCATTTTAAGAATGAAAGAGAGGCTCCGGTGGGAAGAAATCTAGAAACAGTATAAAGAAAATCAAGAAAAAAACTAACTTTCCCCCTATGATGTGGGAAATCACTGCAGTCAGAGTAATTTTCCGACCAATAATGTGATGTGTGGAGGTTTTCAGTCTGTACAAGGACAAATCAACCGCTTTGTAAAAGTATTTGAACCCCAAGTTCTAGATTTGGTTAAAGCAAAAATATCAAAAACAAAAAAGGCAGCAAAAATATCACCAAAATAAAAATATAAATAAATGAGGGTTTGTTTATGTTAATCATAGAAACAACTTAACATTTATTATGTCATTACAGACCACTTCCTAGCAACCAAACCATTTACCCTAGCAACCAAATTCTTGCTATCTCAGCTTTTGAAAATAAATGAGACATGGGGGTTGGTTTATATAACTTAGAGTCACAAGGGGTTCATTACATTTTGTCACTGACCCCCCCCCCCCTGCCTCATAGCAACCAATTTGCTAAATCTTCAGCTTATGAGAATCAGAGACATGAGGGTTGGTTATTGTTTCATTGGCAATATTTCAATAACATTTCTTTCTTTACTTGTGATGTAGCTTTCGATAAAACAAATGAATTTTTAGCCCAATTTTCAACATATCTTGGCTGTAGTTCCAGGTTTGTTATTAATGCCATGGTTGTTTACCTCTACATCGTGTTTCTTCCCACCAGAGCCTCTCTTTCGTTCTTAAAATGGCTGCTGCATGAAATAGACGACTTAGTCCTAGAGTGGTCAATAATGCAAGAAATTACGAGTTTTAAATTAAATGGACCAATTTTTAAAGGATTGCTCTTCATCAGACAGTCGAGTCTGGCTCATGCGTTGTTTGTAAAGTAAAATTTAAACATGAATTGAACCATGATATTTTTTTTAATTCAACTGTGTATTCCTACAGAAGTTTTTTCAGCAATGTATAAATTCTGATCCAGTATCTGATATTCTGGTTTGGTACTGAGGCCATGTAGCGGTGTGTTTCTATTAGAAGGGAAACGGTAGTTAGATGAAATGTTGTGCACTCTGCCTCCCCCTGCAGGCTCTGTTCATCTTCTGCGGCCTGGCGACTGGCTGCTTCTTCTGCTGTTGCTTGTGCTGCTGCTGTAACTGCTGCTGTGGCAAGTGTAAACCCCGGCCTCCTGAGAGACCTGACCAGGAGTTCTACGTTTCCCCGGAAGATCTGGAGGCACAGCTGCAGTCTGATGAGAGAGGTTATTAAAATTTTGCTGAAACTATTCATTTATGTAATTTTACGATTATTTCATTACAAGAATATAGAAAATATTTATAATTTATTTATATTTCTTGTTGTGGCAACATTGAGCACAGCAACAAGACACAGGGTAGTTATACCGCATCATCAAGGTCTCCTAGATAAACATGTCAAAGCAAACTGGAGTTTCAAGATGTGACGTTCACAACTTTTTTGAAGAAACACAAAGAAATTGAGGATTGGCACCAGATGCAAGGCACATCAAGCTAATTACCATTCGGAACATAAGATATGTGTGCAATCAGCTCAGAACTTTCAAAAACCAGTGGAACCCAGGTAGACCCATCTACTATCTGGTGAACATGAAGTACGGGAAGTGATGGCATGATAATGATCATCATGAAATCTCTATTTTATGTATTTTTAGGGTTTAGATTCTGGAGGGAATAATGTATCTGAGAAGAATGGAATGTGACTGTTTAAAGTGTCCCTTAAATTCAAGGCTGATAGTGGCAGCTAACGGCCAGAAGGCATAGGCCAGGAACGGTTTCGACTGCCCATAAGCTAAAGAAGTCAAGGTCGTAAAACACACATTTGCCATTTGGTAGTTTTTAGGAATTTCATTGGATGATTTCGGAATTATTTACATATTCTGCCTAGCAACTAGCGTCTTGTCAAAAAGGCTGGAGAAGAGGGAGGAGACAGAAGGGCCCAAGAAGAAGAAGAAGCAGTACGACCAGGCTCAGAACCATCCCAAAACATTTGGAAAACATTTTTTTTTTACTTTAAAATTTCCAACAACACCCTGAACATCAGGGAGTGTGTCCTGGTTTACATGAAAAAATCCACAGAAGATCTGAATGAAATACATCCTATAAAATAATGTTATTAATGTATGTTATGTAAAGTTTCACTTTTATTTATAGTGTTTATAGCCTAAAACTATTAAAATACATAAATATTAATCATATTGAGAAAATATAAGTACCCGAAATAACAAATTATTTGTGTGTGCTTTATTTATTAGTAATTCCAACAGCATTTTAAAATGAAGGATTGAGATTTTGTAAATGATCAACACAGAACCGGCTTGAAACTATTTATTTATTTGTTTTCCGAGGTAACACGTTAAATCTGCTTGTGATGTCAATGCCTCCATGGAAAGAATGAAATGTTGAATTCCACTTCCTGTTGCATTGTTTACCAGTAGAAGCCGGTGGCGATGAGCCCATCATGATGCAGCCATCTTCAGCAACAGAAACCACCCAGCTGACCACTGATGGGTACCACACCACCTACCACACCGACACCGGCTTCAACTAGAGGAGCTGTCCTCCGCGCCAGCACCCGTGGCTTGTCTCGCAACATCCCTCCCTCCCAGGGGAAATAACGAACGTAAAGCATCCTTCAACCACAGTTAAAAAAGCAGAGAGGAGGAAAGCCAGCGATGAAGCTGAATCCTTGATTATACCCAGTTCCCTTCTCTGTAAACCTCCTCCGTGTGCCACACCATAAGCTTAAAAACCATGTTGTTTACCCAGATCTCCGTTGCCTTTGACCTCCGATCTTGCCTTCCGGTCGTCCCCTCGCTCCTCCAGCCAGATTTGCTCGTCGTCCTGTGGCATGCACTGTTCCTTGACTTCGTTTGATGACTTTTCCACCATTTTGGTAAACTTACTGAATTAAATGTTCGTTCCCAGTTTTAAATATTTGAGTGTGGTTTAAAGTTGACTGTGAACTCGCCATAGGTGTACAAGTCCAGCAAACCGGAGGAAAATAATTCACTCGATCGTCATTCGGCTTGTGTTCCTGCAAAGCCGTGTCACTGTAGAGCATTTATCTGCTGTCTTTTATCTATTACACGGGTTCTTTACATTGCTCTCCTTTGTTTGGTTTCATTACAGCTCTTTTCTGAAAGAGAACTGATACCGTGCCATTGCAGTGTATGCGCTCCGCTCATATACTTTCTGTTTATGGTCCATTTACAAAAACCTAAGGAATTTTCTCTGCAAGTGGAATGGTTTTAACTGTTTTGTGTGGTATTTTGGTTGTTTGGTGTACTGA
This sequence comes from Danionella cerebrum, assembly GCA_007224835.1. Lineage (NCBI taxonomy): Eukaryota > Metazoa > Chordata > Actinopteri > Cypriniformes > Danionidae > Danionella > Danionella cerebrum. The sequence continues at coordinate 138,354 of SRMA01023914.1, forward strand.
CATGGTTGTATAGTGTGGAACTCAGTTCGACCCAGATGTGTCTTTTTTTTCCACCTAAGGGAATCATGGTGGAAATATCTTGAGTAGTGGAAATCAGATTTTGCAGTTATGCAGATCATGTACAGGTGCAATATTTAGTTGTTGGTCCGTTTTTTTCGTTTTTATTTCCATGGAAATGGCCTCTTTTGGTCTTTGAGATTCTCTAAGCCAAGGTGTACTGACATTTTGAGAGAAAAACAGCGCTCAGACTGCAAATTCTTGAAGAAATATTGTTCAAATTTTAGTTCGATTGGATAATATTTTCATTACAGGACCACAATCATCTTGGATTTGTATGCAGTTCTAAAAACAATGCTTGCAAACCATTTCATAGCAGACTAACCAAGCATTGTTTCAAGAATAATACTGCCCTACAAAGCAAAAAAGGAAATGATTGTTTTTATCACCTTAATTATACAACAATACAACAAATGTTTGTTTTTAAGACAACAAAGTTTCTAAAATGGTACTCTAATTAAAAAATATTTATAATTCTATTATCTGGTTGAATTCTCAGATAATACAGGGAATAGAACACAAACAGGAAGTAACATCAGAAACAGGAAATGAAAATCTCTCCTCTGCCTCCTTTCTTTCTTTAATAGCTGTGTTTTGCTGGCTAATGTTTGAGCTAAATGAAGCTGCATTTCTGTTAAATCTTAAAACTTGACTCTTCTTACTTGGGTTAGAATTAATATTCTTTGACAGTACTGACTACTTTAAAAGGGAAGTTCGGTTCTTTGCTTTGCAGGGCAGAATAGAACAGGCTTAATTCTACCTACATACATTACTTTTGTTTTCCATGGTACAGAATCCGGAATCATTGCTTGTGTTTCTTTTCATTAATTTAGGGATATTGTGAAAATAGTGGCTGTGCAGCAAGCATCCTCTCCCAAATCTCCCCTCGACCTCTACGTGCTTTGATATCTCTCCTGTACCAAACCTGATCTGCAAGCCTGAATCTGCATTTATCAAAGACCACCGAGGTCCTGTTATCTTTGCTTTTTGCTCAAGCCTCACTCTCTGGCTCCTTACAGGAACACCTCGTCTGTCTGCTCACATTTATCTTTCTCAAGTGAAGGTTAATAAAACAGTCACCAGCCATTTTCATTCACTTTTCTAGATATTCTTCACAGATCAGTGGTTTTTCACTCATTTGTTTTCTTTGTTTCTCTTTTGTTTTTCTCCTCTCCTCTTATGTGTAAATGTTCTCAATGGCTTTTTGTCTTTTACTTGTAAAAAGAGAATGGCTTATGTGTAAAAAAAAAATCTATGCGTTGAATGAACTTTAAAGATTAAAAATGAACCATACCGGAGGAAAATATTCAGGAAATCATTGTATATGTCTTCAGAAGAAAATAAATATTTAGTGTAATTATAGTGAAATGGTAGTTTTATGCATTTTTATTTAATTTATCATATTGTCATGTTTATAAATAACTGTCCATGTTTCAAAAGCTGTGTGACATGAATTCGACTCGGAAACTATGCTACTCATAGCTCTATAGTGAAGGTCGCTATACACTGAATTATTAAAAAGAGTAATGCTGGACCTTTATGTTGTAGCATGGGTATTGTAAGACTAAAAGATGAAACATTTATTTGCTGGTGATAAATAAATGTTGATGAACACTGCATGTGTCTGAGTGTAGTCTTATTTTTAATATACGTACAGTGGAATATGGTTCATAAATAATGTTTGGAAATTTATAAACTCTGAGAAAAGTGACATTTTATGTTAAGAAAAGAAATGGTTATTAGCTGTGTTTTATAAATGTGTACCAGTATCGCTGCATCATCCTTTGATATGTAATACAGATGTACAGTAGAAGAGACAAATGTATAAAATACATGAATAACAATAAAATTTTACTTTTCTTAAATATTTGCATGCTTTTCCCCCACAGCATAGAACTATATTGAGTGACTATTATACAATTACACAAGTCACAATGGTTTCCCAAGAAAATAAAAGAAATAGAACTATACAATGTAGTTGCATTCTTCTTTTTAATGTTTTTCAGAGCCTGAATGTGATATTTGAAGTGATTTTGAATCAAATTAAATTATGTTTATCTTTGTGAAATTTCTCAAATCAGATGATTGATTACTAATCACATATTGCTTTAAAGGTGTACTTTCATATAACAAAACTATATTTTTATTAGATACTCAAACAAAACACTTAATGAATAAAGCAAAGTCATGTATGGATTCTTATGTACATTTGTCTTTTATGCAGAAACTTGTTTAACTGGTTACATTAAATCAATTATTTGTATGTAACTTCTTTTATTTGATTTGTGAGATAGTGTTTACTTTGTAATATCCAGACCAGTCTCAAATTTTTGACCCAAAAATTCCAGAATAAAATATAATTTAATGTACTATAAGTCATTTTGTTAATGTAAAATAATAACACAAGTTACCCTGCAAGAAAAAAAAACATTGAGACCACAAGGAATTAAATCAAGCACTATCCTAAATTCTTATAGTATTTAAGAAATTCACAATAAGTAAAAAGGTTTTCATTTTAATAAATGTCTCACCGTTATAATAATATTTTTGTACCAGTTTCTATAAAACAAGTGCACAAAAACAAGTTCTAAATCAGTTGGTCCAAATAATGGATTTATGAGGGAAAAAGAAATTAAAGATAAAACATAAACTTATTTATGGTGAAACGTTTAATTAAAATCTTGTTCATGTCAAATAACATTGAAAAAGAAAGATTAACTCTCTCTTTTTTATCTGTACATATTTAATACCTAAACATTCCACATTATTCCTTGATTATCAAATATATATTTTATCATTACATCAACACATAGTTCTTACATTATAGGTAGAGACCTGATACAGACGAAATTGCTAAGGCACTCAATAGCCTTGGTAATTTATTTACTTCAGTTTTTTACAATTATATTGCAGTGAAATTCGCCTATTTAAACAGTTTTAATAAGTTTTTTTAATACTTATATTTAGAAAAACGATTGGAAGACAGTAGTATCGTCAAATCCTGAGCACAATGCAGCCACATACACCCTATGAGAAAAAAAATTAGTACCAGTTTGTCTCAAAACAACGACAACAAAGAAAAAAAACGAGTAAAATTGTAAATACAAACGCGCACTTCTCCACTAATCTGGCGCACAGCATGACAACAAAGAAAAAACGAGTAAATTTGTTATTACAAACGCGCACTTCTCCACTAATCTGGCGCACAGCATGACGTTTGGGATCATGACGTTGTAGCCACGCCCCGGAAGTCCGTTTAGTAAATCTCGAGCCTAGGCTGTGTACGTTGGTGTTAGGGATTCTCGAGTGTATTCGGTGTATTGCAACAATTTTAGTCTGTGACAATTGTGTTTACGCTTCTAGACGTGGGTGAAGATTGTATTTAATCAGAAATGGACTCTTCAGAGCTCGGTAAGTGTCACATTTGGGAAGTTTTGTGTGTTTTTAGAAGCCCCGTGAATATGCGTGTGGCGGTTGTGGGCGGTGCTTATCAAAAGTGCAAAACATTGACATTGCACTTGGTTAAAAAGAGAGAATTATTTAGCATAATTCATTGAAATCGTTCGTTTCAGTGTCTTTACGTAATAACGTGGTTTGATTCGGTTCTGGTGTTGATTATTAAACTAAAGGCGCATTGTCTCCTCTGTAGTAAACTACGTTAGCACGGCTCGGCCTGTCAGAGGAACCTACTATGTGTGTTTTACTACATTAAATACTATAAAATCCTAAAAGAAACAGGACTCATTTTGAAGCTTTTATCCCAGACAGATTTCTAATATGGATATAAGCACCCATCGCTAGTATTTTGGGGTGCTACATCATTACTGTATAGCTTTTTTTACTTAAAAACTGGGTTATTTTTCTTACAGGTTCTTCAAGGCCTGCAGGTGTAGCCAGTGGTCTGACTCTTCCCCCAGGCCTGACTGAAGAGGAAGCTGAAGAAATGCAGATGGAGCTCATCAAGGTACCGAAGACACATCCACACATATATAGTTAATTAAGTTTTACACATATTTAGTACTAGAAGACCAAATATGGAGTGAATTTGCTGACTAAATGTTTTACAAATACAAAAAAATGCACTTAGAAAAAACAGTTTGTGCCTAAAATCTGATTATAATTGTACAGTCGCTTTTGCACACAACTTTTGGTTCAAGTACACATTTGCATATTTGTGCATTCAGTCCTGTGCATTTGTCGATCTTGTTCTGTAGATGCTAGTTCTCTTGCACACACTCCTCATTTTTGCACCATTCTCCCGTCAGAGATTAATACATAAATTTTGTGCAAAAAAAAAAAAAGTTCTGCAGAAAAAAGTCCTGCAGACTAAGATCCCCTAGTTTGCAATTGTCAGTTTAATCCCGCATACACACTCATATTTCTTTCTGTTCAAGAAGATAGGTGTGTTGTTTACTTTTGTGTATGTGTACCGATATTGTAATGACGTAATTTGTTTGAAAGTAAGTTATGGCGAGGTACCTGTACTCTTGTTAATGTGTAAACTTTGCCTATTGCTGATTGGTTAATGTGCGTGTGAAGCATCTGTTGTTGGCCGGCGGAAGGTCAATGCAAAAAATTAGCATTTGACACTGAAATACGACAAAGCCTTATTTGTAAGAAATTATTGCATTGAATTCGCCCCATAACCAAAACATCTTTTTTGTGCTTTGCTGTTTCACTCATATAAGGTGGAAGATGAGATTGAAACATTGAGACAGGTTCTGGTGGCGAAGGAGAAGCATGCTGCTGAGCTCAAACGCAGACTGGGCATCAGTCCGCTCTCTGAAATCAAACAGAACATCAGCAAAGGGTGGCAAGATGTTCAGTGCTCCAGCGCGTGAGTACTTCCTTTTTCTGACTTATCAAGTTTGTTTTGATTTGTTACGGTTCAAAGTGTGTGTTCACATAATTCATGTTTTAAATAATTATAATGGATCCTAGTGCGATTGCTCAGTGGTAAAAACGAACGCTACCGACCAAGAAGAGGACAGAGAAGGTGGTCTAAAAAGATGGGTCTCAGTCTGCTTCTAACAAAACATTCTAGCGCAAACTGGGTGTTATACAAACGTTACATGCACCTAAAAAGGGGATATGATGTCAAGATGAGCAAAGCCACCGGTCTCAAAGTGGAAAGAGCGGAAAAACTAGTCCTTTTAAGTGGTACGCTGTAATTATTAAATATGGGCAGAGGTCTAATGTGGACAAACGAGGAGGTAAAGTCACTGTCTAAATACACAGGATAATCGCACTAACACTGGTCTCCATTGCAAAAGACCCACAGCGTAAGAACCTGACCAAGCAGGATTTGAAGAAATTGCTTATCTGAACTGTTGGTTATCTGTTATTTTAGTTTGGTAAACTACTAAGTGCATCTCTTATCACTTAAAGTTGCTTTTTCTGGTACAGAGATATTGCTATATAGCAACAATTTGGATTAGGATGCAGTTTTTAAAAATATATTTAGCTCTAAAGTTTCTGCATTATTGGATAATCATCTGAACACATCCATGAAGGGTTTTTAGAGTAGCGTATGACATACAGCATGTTTTTTAGAGCATGAATTAAAGTCAACTGTATTTGACATTAACTTCTTCATAACAGGAAAATTAAAAGAAAAAAAATATTATTTAGAAATTGGTGAGACTGCAGCGAATGGTCTTCCCAGACATCTACTTTTGGTTATGTACACAAATATCTTTGTGTACATGTGTATATACAAATAAACAAATCCTTTTACAAGCAGTTGATTGCATAGAAAGTACTTCTGTAGAGCAGTTGTTAAAGATATCTGCAGAAATCCAACCATTACATGTCACTTCCCTTTTTAACTTTTGAGTCCTTAACATTTAACACCATCTCTCAGAAAAAATAGGTTCTAAACCAAATCTTTGTATAGCTTTTTCTCTTGAAATTTTTTAATGCGCTGTTTTCTTTTGATGACCTAGCCCTTTCTAAACCCTTTACTGGTGTTGTGTGTTTCCATTTTCATTAATATTGCCATATTTCTGCTTCTAGTTATATGAGAACCTCTCAAACTCTTGGAGACTTGAATCGTAGGGTTGCCTCGTCTAATTTGTGAGTTCTCTCTTTTGCCTGTTGCTTGTTCCTGTGTTTGGTCTGTTTGGTAGCTTTGAATCTGTTCTTCTGCATGAATCTGTTACTACACTTGTCCACAAGAGCCTGGTTATTTTGAAATGGTGGATTTGACGCCATTACACGGTTTGTGGCCATGTAAATGGAGCAGCATTTCAGCTTAAACATTTGGGATGGAACAATACTTAGTTTTATATCGAACGAAGGCTTTGCAGAAGAATATAACAAAGATGAAAAAAGAACGGTAATCCAAAATGTCTCCATGTACCAGGAATGTTTTATCAGATGTTATTATGCAAAGGCAAACATATGGAACACAAGTGCTCTTCTGCGCCATCTTTAGACAGCTAGATACCCGTAACTTTTGCCTGCCTTAAATACCTCTCACCCTTGCATCCCTAGTAAAGAAGTACTTTTGAAAACGTCTGGTATAGCGTTGTGATGTGGACACCATAACCATGAGTTAAGAAGAGGGGTTTGCCTTAACTTCCTGTGTTTGACATAACTTTGACATCTTTCTTTACAAACACCCAAGTACTGTTCACAGGGATCCCTGGTGCGGAGCATTTTGAATTGACCCTTGCTGCCATTTTCGTTAACGTGTGGATGTATGGTGTAACTGCACAGAGAAATCCTTATTTTCAAAATAACCGGCATGTGTGGACAGGGCCTTTAAGGTTGTCTTGTTTCAAGATTACTAGTGTGGGTACTGAACCAGGCTTGGGACTAAAACCAGTACCAGCACACTTCGACTCAATATGCTTCCCCATCAACCTGGATATACGGCAAGACGAGGTTTGCTTAAGATAATTAGACTTTCCTTAAGAAAGTTTACCAACTCCCAGAAATGCTTGAGACGCCGGTATTCTAGACTTGTGAATTTCTTCACCAGAAAGTTTGGTGAAAGCTGCATATATGCCAACGGTTCACCTAAATGTCTAGGCCAAGTACTTGAAGGAGAAGTCAGACCTGTTTGAGTGGTTTGTCAGGATCGTTTTGACTGTGTTAAATGTCTACCAGTTCTGTCTTTATTTGTGCATTGGGTCTTATGGCAGACCTGTTATCAGGTTTAAAGATCTAAAATAGATGTTTTGTTATAGATATGTAATCATTGTACGTCAATGGTGTTAAAATCTGTGTTTCATAGGTACCTTACAGCTTCTGCCACACTTGAAGACATTGGACGTTCCGATGCGTGAGTTTTATTTTCATGAATGCATTTACTTTTCATTTTCCTATTCTAACATGGCATGCATTTGATGTGTACGTTTCTTAGTTTAAAAGTAAAATATGAAGGATGCTCATTCAATTTTCATGATCCACTTTAAAAACTGAACATCAAGGATGATCAACCAATCTGCGGTTGCATGTCACGCTTCACCACGGTGCTCTGGAGATATGAAAAATGTCGTTTTTGACCTAATGGTCACTATTGAGACTAGAGAAACAGACGGATTCATCACAATAAGTCAATCAATGCAGGACGATTTCTTTTATTATTCAGAAAATCATGTGGAGTTCCACTCACATAGTAGTTACTTATGGCAGATTAAACACCAAATTAAAAAAGGTATTTTTGTTTTAGATACAAATCTGTTGAGAGACCTAAATCTTGTAATAGAACCAATGTACATTGGTTATAAGAAAGCTGCAATGACTTTTTACATTATCGCTGAGGCAAACTAGCCAAACTACCGTCTCATTAGATGTTGTTGCTTTGGATTAATGTCTGCTCTAAGCCTTTCAGACTACACACACAGAGCAGGGCGTGTTGTAGTAGAGTGTTTGTGCCCTGGGCAAATGTTCAGAAAGGTGACCAGGAGAAGACATGATGGGATTTTCCAATGCTAAGCAGCTTAACCTTACGTAAGGTCATAATAGCCCCGTGAGGAGTCTAGTTTGCATTACATTGAAATATCTGTGTGAATATGTGTAGAAATTTTTGTTTTCTGTGATCCATTAAGAATTAGTCTAAAAATGTGCCCTCGTAGTAAGGAGTAAGTAGCTGTGTGTAATGGGATCAGTCGAGGGGACGTCTGACAAGTTCTGTTGGCATTTCCTTTTCTTGATTTGTTTTGTTGAAGCTCTTGGTTACTCGCTGATTTCAAGGATGGTGGTTGGTCCCCATAAAGCTCTAATCGATTGTTCTAAAATTCCTTGATGTGTTTATACCATTCTAAACATCCTCAAAAAGGTGATTTTTTTGCATCGTATAAGCCCTTGAAATCTCATTAAGAGCTGTTTTGTTTTAAGTGCTGGAATTAATGGCAGGTAATCAGTCTTGATGAGAACGGGACTTCTTGTAAAAAGCTACTTTTTTACCATTAACTAAAGGAAGTCTAAACATATCATGCTTTTAGATGTCTTTATATGTATGTGGACAAACTATTCTAATATAATACAATGCTCTTTGTGTACAGTTTCAGAGCCTGTTATTAAACTGGTGTTGTGTTTTGTTCTGTAGCTACAAGAGGACTCAGGAGACTCTGTCCCAAGCAGGTCAGGTGACTTCTGCTGCATTCACCTCCATGGGTTCTGCCATCAGAAGCAGATTTGGAGAGATGAGGTAAATTCTACATCCTCCTCACTGTACCTTCTGTCAGTCTCTGTTACACATCTTCTACTAATAATCTCTTTTTCTCCCATTCTGTCTTTCATCACTTTGAATTTTCATAAGATTTGTTAAAAAGAGAACAAAGCCACTTTTAGAAACTTGTTTATTTATTTTTTTTTGTGTGAGTTTTGTTTGTTTGCTGTGTTTTTTATTATATAAATAGCAAAATATTTTACTTATAACAGCGAACAATCATTAGTCAGAACTCACTAAAATGGTCAGAGGGCTATCACTCTGAAACGCTTAAGCATATTGGAATCAAACTTGGTGTATCTTGTAACAATGACGATCTTAGGTTGCATGTAATGTTTTACTATGGTACCCCCTAGTGGTCCGGCTATATGGGGAAAAATTTAGGCCTATACCATGTCGCTTGTCCAAAAATCATAAAATTGGTCTATTTTCACTAAGCATGTTGTGAACACATAACTAGAAAATTCAGAAAGTTTGCATGCATGTTTACATGCCCGAAGGGTCTCAAGAAATTTTTAGCCACCTTATGGTCAAAGGATATGAAGACATTTAGGGATATTCCGATAACTCTTGCTATCTTTAGTCTTCATTCAAATTTCGAATCTTAACCTTGGGTCATGCCAAAAACAAATACCGGATTTGCCATAATCAACTTCTTGTTTACCATTTTGAAATCTGTTAAACATTTTCAAACTCTACAGACCGTTTTGCCTCTTTCTCTCCAAATTTGCTGGCAAAAGTTATTAATTTTGTGTTAATAGTTTGAATCTAAATCTGCATTTTGGAAACCACATTTGATCACCAAAATTATGTGAGTCATCAGTAGATAAAGCTGACCCCAAACCAGTTAGCAACAGCTGGGGGATTAATAATAAATAAATAAAGTGGAATAATATAGCCACATAACCAATGATCTATGCTAAGAGTGCTATTGTTACATCTGTAGAATTGCTGAATCATTTCTTAATGGCAAAACATTCCTTATATACAAGTTTCTAACAATGCTTTAACATTAAGAGAAGGATGTTTCCTAAAGACACTTTTTTTACACAAAAGGTGAATAGACTTCCAACTTCCCAGAATGCACAATGAGATAAAAATATAGGTGTATTGTTTTTTTTTTTTTTTATGTGACCTAGAGTTTCATATAGTAACAAAAATCAAGTAAAGCCAGCCCTTTCATAATGGCCGGAGTTCTTAACCTTTAACAGTGAGTATTTTAGCCAGGCATCTGAATTCAGAATTCGGAACATAAAGTTCATGAGCGCTGGCCCTTAGTATCTGAGCTATTTGTGTCCTGGGAAACCTCCAGATTTCAAAACATAGCATCATGTTCCGGTCTCGCACATGTACTTGCGCAGTAGATTTGAAAGGCTTATCTAAACTGTGAAATCCAACAACAACGTTGTTTATGGCAGCGATCGTTTGCTTTAAAACTATTATAACCACCTCTGCCTGGTTCTATGCTCAGTATTATGTAGTAAATTCAATATGTTCTGTTTGTTTTGCTGGTGGGTCATTGGTAGCTATTAGATGTGGGCTCAGGTAAACGTGTCTGTGATACTTACTGCTGTTTTTCTCCACAACGCTGCATTGACTGCTCAGGGCTCTGCCATATTCAAACTCTGGGTAAGAGCTGTAGAGGCTTCGCTAATGCCAGTCATCTGAAGATTTCCTGACTTTTCTATGGTACCAGTGATCTGATAGATGTGTCTGTATGATGGACTTGTGTCATTTCTTCTCATGCCTTAATGAGTTTTCATGTGCTCTGTTCTTTCTTTCCGCTCTGTGCTCGGCTAATGCTGTCTGCTCGGCTTGCTCTCCTTGCTCTGCTCGCTCTGTCTTCAACCTGCTCTCCTGCAGCAGCAACTTTTCCATGCATCACTCTTTAAGTATGCCAGCTATGAGGTAATGTACTGAATGAGCTAGCATCTCTCTCCAGCTCTTCTCTTCTTATTAATATCTGTCTGAACGTTCTGTCTTCAGCCTGATGGGCGCGTACTTGCACATAACACATTATCAGCCCTTCAAAAGCATCAATAAAAAATGCTTAATACTTAACCGGTGGGTTTGGAGTTGATTTCTATTTATACATGTCAAAAGATTTTAGAGACCTGCAACTTTCTAACTGGAAGTGCTCATGAAGTAGAACTTCTAATTTAGAAAAACCCATTTTTTACACGTTATTTCACCCTCTGGCAAAGAAATTTCAGTTTTAAGGTTGAAGGTGAATTGACCTATAGTTCAGCTTTGCTAAAACCAACCAACATTTGGGCTATTTTTGGGCACCAACGGGCACATTTCGCCATTTTATCAAGGCTTAAAGAAGGTGAAACTTGGGGAAATTGTTTACAGTTTAACCAGTAAAAGATTCATGATGACGAATATTACAGTTTGTTTTCTTTTCTTTTTTTTCATTTACTTTAGCAAGTAAATGTAAACATTCTTCAGTTTGAATCATTTTTGTTAAAATGTGCTATTTGTAGTATGTTTTATCAACATATTACTGAGATATTATAAAGTAAATGGTCTTTGATCAAACACAAAAGTGTTTAATTCCTGAGTGTTAAGTTGACTCGATTCTGGACTACAAAAAAAACCTCCAAAACCAATATTTACTCTTCATTTTGGTAACAAATTAAAAAGAAATTCATTGCTAAGCCTTCTTCAATCACTCATAAACTTGATCATCTGTGATTGGCTGATCTCTCCTCTTGAGGTTTTGGTGGCATTTTTATTTTGCTAATAATCTCAAATTGATTGAAATGATAAAATCCTCATATGTTTTTGTAGAGTAAAGAATGCACCTGATATCTGAACTAAATTTGAAGATGATATGGAAGACAATTCTTTTTCTCTCTTTTTGTAACACAATTATATTTCCACTATATTTGTGCAAAAAAATCCCAGTTTTAAACGTTAAACCCAATTGACCTATAGCTAAGATCAAACAACCAAAGATAGGGATAAAAGGCACATTTGGGCTATTTTTGGCACAAACTGCCACATTTATCCAAGCATTAAAGAAACCGAAAATGTAAAAATCACTTGATTTTCCTGGCAACAGTCCAGACTCGACACTAGACATCTAAACAACTTCCAAAGATGATTTTTACCCTTATTTTGGTAACACATCAACATTCAATGGGTGTCATCTGCAACTGTGATTGGCTGATCTCTCCTCTTGGGGCGGACCGAGCAATAGGTCAATTGTCCTGGTTTTGTAGAATTTTTAATTTGTAAAATATCTCTTCAGGAACTCGACAAGCTTTAAATCCTTTGAGGACAAAGTGGAAAACGTGAAGGTTAGAGCTTTGCATTAATCTTATTCAATCAATTATTTCCCCACCCAATGTTTTCTGTCTTTGTGCCTCCTAAAGACTAAAGTAATGGGGCGATCAAACGGCGAGAGCGAGCACTCACAAACCAGCAACAACACACCTTTCTGAGCAGAAGCACTTGGTCATGAACAAGGACCGACCTCTGTGATCCACAGCTGTTCTCCCTTCACACGAATGTACAGAAATATAAAGCTTTAATAAACCAAATCACTGCTTTGGTCCTCTGAAAGCTCTACCTTGCTAATGCAGCGTAGCCAAATGACACATCTCCTGTTTGTATGTTGAAAGACTAAAGGAGTTTTCCGGTCGGAAATAAACTTGATGTTAAAGTATGTTACATATTTGCACAATTAAGGCTTCTTCCTCTTGATTCATTGTTCGTTGCTGTTGCTTGCTGGCTTGAATGTTGGACTTGACCTCCCTTGCTTGTTTCTCAGGGCAAACGGTGCTCAAGCGCCACTTGTGGATCTTCTTCTCTTGTTTGTCATATTGGTAAAATATCTAATTATAATTTCAGCACCGAAGCTTAAATTCTTATTTGGTTTCTCTGTAAAACAAAGTTTATTATTGTTGTGAAAGACACTATTTAAAGATTTCTGACAACCCTATAATAATTATGATTATTTTGGTATTTTGTGAGGGTGTGGGATTTATACATTATCTAATCTTCAATCAGGAACAGTCTACCCTAGTGGAAAATCCAGGATAACTAGCTGATCCAGCGAGCTTGGTCCAACAGTTTAAACCAATGACCCTGTTCCAAAACTCCTGTATTTTCCACCAGAGTGATGGTGTGGGTGCACCTTTCAGTAACATTTCTGAGCGTAAGGGAAAGCCAAATAAGTAATGTAATAAATTATTGTTTGTAGTTTGTTTGATTTCATTATTGTGTGGTGGTTGTTGTTAAACGATTGTAGATGAATGTTTCCACACTTCCCTGACTACTGTTTGAGGATCTCTGGCTCTTATGTTCTGCACTGTTTGGGGTTTATTAAAGACATACGTGAACTGAAATATTGTGCTGTGATCTTTCTCCACATCTTCTCCATACAATCGGATTTCAGGTACAATCCCAGACAGCAGAGGGCGACAAATCACGACTTTTCAAAAAGATGCAAACAAAAAATGATGTTTAAAATTTTGGAAACGTGCAACTCCTTTTTTAGGGCTGGCCGATTTTACCTGAAATCAAAATCTCGATATTTTTTCCTCTACATAGCTCACCGACAAGTTTTGTTCAGTAAATATGCTCACATTTTTACAGGTTTGAGGTTTTTTTTTTTTAAAGTAATCGCGTGATTAAAGGGAATGTAATTTGATAAAAAAAACTAGTAATTGATCGATTCTGAATGTAAATAACGATTATTCTACAATATGATAATTAGATTAATTCCATCCTCAACCCTGCTTTTTTCTTTCTCATGTCAAAATGTAATATTTTTTTAAAATCGTATACAAATTAATGATGTGTACAAAAGATTACAAAAACACATTTGTTTGTTATATTTTAACAATTTATTTGCTTAAATTAGGAAAATAATATGGATTTTATGGATTCGATTTCTATCGTTATATGGATTCGATTTCTAAGTTATAGAAGAAAATATTAGGTGCGTTCGACTTCATGCGGCGCTGCGCAGACCGATCGGCGGCTGACTTGAAGTAGTGCATGCCGGTTAGAAATTCTGTCCGACTTGAACCGGCGCTGACGTCACGTGACGTTCACGTGTGGCATCAAAGTAACGCGAGAGCGTTTCGATAACAGCCGGCTTGCTCAGCCAGAGCAGCGTTTTAGGAGCGACTGCGCCAGGATATGATGACGTCACAGCTTCTCATGATTGGCCACATTCACCACATGACGATGATCACGTGTGTTTCGTGCTTCAAGCCATACAATTGCATAAAAAAATCAATTTGCATACCATTTCGTAAATAGTTTACGATCTTTTGACTGCAGTACATTTTTTTCCCTTAAATTATTTTTATTGGATTTGTGCATAAGTTTATTATTGTCCTTTTTTCATACAGACCAACTATAGTATTCAGCTGCATATTTGAGTAATATTTTTTATGGAATAACTAAAATGTCAGTAATTTAATGTAATGTGGTTTTAATGTGGTACATTAAATGTAATCCAGTTCATCTGCGACAAAGTAGGCAAACGTCATGTTTCAGGAAGCAACGAGATCTCAAACGTGTCCGACTTGACGGCTCCGTTTTCAGCTCCTCCCCGGCTACTTTCGGCTAATCTCGACGATCGGGCTGCGCAGCGCAGCATGGGCTCGAACGCACCTAGTGTCAAAATTGTGGGAGTAGCTCAATTGTCCAGCCATCTTTGGATAGATTTGACATTTTGTGGGACTAATAATGGCCGACTTATTTGGATAAAAATATAACCACAAAGTTTCAATACCAACGTGTGTCACGCATTAATATTAAGTTGTGAACTTTGCATTTCAAATTATGTTTCTGTTCTTGTTTTTAATCTGGTTTAAATCTAGATATAAATTGTTTTTGTTCAACAACTTTCCGTGGCTAAAAGCGTGTCCTTGATGAATGAATGATTATTATATGTTACGTCCTCATATCTGCCCGTGTCTTCCGCTGATACACTTCTGTGAAATAACGCGGAGTGTAGCGAACCCGTCTGCCCCGTTTCCCCGAACAAGCCGCGCCCACCATGTCATGCCAGCGAACACGCCACGCCCACCGGTCAAACCAAGCCGCGACTCGCTGCTCCCAAGCCACGCCCCCTGGGCGGACTCAGGTGCATGTTCACTCTGGTAATAAATAGAGCACAGCCTCTTCAACCTTCAGAACTTGGAGCTGAGGAGCAAAAGACCTTGGAGGGTCTCACCCAACAACCAAAATACAAATGGGCCCCGTCGCCTAGCGTTTACTCAACCTAGCCTTGCTTTTGGTGCTTTACCAACATTACCAACTCACCAAAGATTGAAGGTAAGATTCTGAAATATCAATTGGAATTGTATTGCATGCAGAAGACACACTCTGCTACAACCTTTCATTATTCCTTTATGGTATATATGTTTAAATTGTAAAAACAATAATGGTTATGCTATTTTAGTATGGAAACAAGTGTTAATGACCATTTATATTAAAATAAGACCAGCAATGTACTGCTCACGTGGTCAATTCTGGTGTGGTGACCATCAGGTGCATTTTTAGAGATATCTCAATTATTACTTCTTTTATTCTTGTAGGTTTCACCTAAAGCAAATATCAGCTTTTCAGTGCGGGACTGTGATTAATAGTCTCATGTGGCACAGGAGCTTATTAAACAGTGACGTGCTAAATCCTTCATCCATCTGTAAAACATTTACTTTGACGTCGCCCAGCTCTAATGAGAAACAATAACAAAACAAGTCATGAGCTGACACTAAACTAGTGTGGGTGTCCAGAGTTCATTTTAACAGTCAGTGTATAGATTGTGCTCATGTTAATTGAGTTTAAATTATATCAGAAACAGAAACAGAACCCCATTTATTAGACTCTCAATTCAAAAGGTTAAAACAGATGGATACTGGAACACGTGCCACTTTCATATCCACGTGTCGTGTAACTGGAGCTATATTGCACGCATGACACAGCAGCTCTTCTGCAAGTGGGTCACTGAATGTGGGAATGTGACTCTCATGGAAACAGCTGTTGGTGATAACTTTAGTAAAATATTTTGGATTGTAGCTTTATAATCATGTCACCACTGCATTGCGCCATATGGATGGTGCCACACTGGCAGGATGTTGTGTTTGACCCAGGCTGGGTTCAAGCCTCTTTCAGTCTGCACAGATTGTCATCATACGTCTGCAGGGCCAAGGTTTTAAAGGCCAAGTTGTTGGTGAGTCACTGCCGTCCTGCTCAACCTCTATCTGTTCTCACCACAGGTCGTCCATCTTTCCATTTCATACACGGTTGACCCTCAAGAGCACGGGGAGAATGGCAGCGATTCCATCAAGTGGTTCCCTCATCGCCACCCATGATTACTACCGAAGTCAGTTGAGCTGCATTTCTTCCTTAATATTATAATTTTAGCGAGTTAAAATTTTCATTAACTGCTTCTTACTAATAATAATCGTTGGCTTCAAAAAGAAAACCTTGCAGTTGGTTTCAGTAGTGTGTTGACGGAACCTTCAGCATGAAACGTTCACTCCTCTGATTGGCCAGCTAATTTGAATATTCATTAGGTTGTCTTAAATGCAAATGTTCTGATTTGAGACAAAATGGCCACCAGCGTACATGTTTGAATGAGAACCAAATGCAAACAAAAACCAATAGGAATTCCAATACCACAAAACGTATTGACTCTTTGGAATTAAGCGAAAGCAAAAAGAAAGCTTGTTAACCTGCAGAAAGCTAGCATGACAAGGAAATGGTGAGCAGGGACCACCGTTGTGTGGGGATTGGTTTCCTCAAATGTATTACCCCAAATTTAACAGAAAAATAGATTTGTCCGTGTTGGTTGAGTTTCTGTTCTTTGTTGATAAACAAGTGTGCGACTCTTGCTACAGGTTTGTCAGCATCCGTCAGCAAAAAAAAAACTTTAAACTACACCTTTTTAACTTTTAATTAAAAATATATTCCAATTATATTTAATTTTTGAATTGAAAAAAAAAACATGCTTCTTTAAAACTTTGTGTGTAGTAGCTCCCCACATGAATTGGAGTTACAAGTGTGGGTTTTTCTTTCATGAGCCCCATACCTACAACATGTGTCCTTGGTTAATCAAGTATTGTAAAACTTTTTAACTGGATTTCAAAGATTGTCAAAATCACTATCATTATTATACCCTTAAATGTTATTTAATTATCATTTAATTATGTTCTCTGCCGATTTAATTTATATTAGACTCATCCTTCTTTAAAGCATCTGCATAAAAGCACTATATAAACATCTGATATGACTTAAAATGTACATTACATTTTAGTTCGAGATACAGAATGCAACACTGAAAATTAAAATGTTAAATAGAATATAAAAGTTGCATTGTAAAACTGCTTTCATACTTTTATATATATTTTTACATGAATTAGTAAACATGTAAAATGATCAGAAATTCCACTTTACAAAATATTTAAAGCACCTGGAAAAATCTAGCAACTGAACTTGAATAAAAAGAAAATGTTTTTGCATAGAGACGGCAATTCACTATAAACCATTTTGAATTTAATTGAATAGTGTGTCCAAGCACAAAATAACTGTTCATAACACAAACTTGTGTCTTCCTCTGTGCATTACTGGACCACAGGCCTGTATCGCTCCTGTGAAGCTAATTGGAGGAAACAGTGCTGTGGACATCAAAGACTATTATTACTAATGTTGCAATTCTTTGATTTTTTTTGCAGGGCGCATTGGATCTACTTCCAGCAATAGTTCCTGTAGCAGTTCGGAGTACACTGGGGAGGTGATTCCACACCCACCAGGTAAGATCATGATCACGGATCAGAAACCAGAATTGAAATCTAGATGCAGCCTTCTGAATTAATGTGGTATTCTTCAGGTCTGGCTCGACAGGACTCTGGTCACTGGTGGTCCAGTTTCTTCTTTGGGAAGCAGAATCAGATGGGTTCCCCCAACGGATTCGAGTCCCAGCAGAAGTGAGTTGAATCAGTGCGTTGGACTTGATTTGAGTCGATCGAAAGAGTTCATTAAAGTTGTTGTTTGTATTGTCAGGGCTGGCACCTACACGGTGACGAACGGTCAGGTGACTTGTGTCGCCATGGATATTGTGAAAAAGAGGCTTACGAGCGAGAGCAGTGACTCCGGAAAGGACTCTGAACCCTAATGCCCACTCCTATCCCCACCTAGGAGTCATCGTAGGCCACGCAGGCGACGGAGGCTCTATTTCTTTATTTAATTGTTGTTGTTTTTTAGTAAAAATGGCTGCTTTTGAGTCACGCTTTATAGTGCTCTTTTTTTTATATATATATATATATGACCAAAAAAAGTGAAGAGAAATTGCTACAAAATGCTTTTTTAACAAAAATGCGAGTCTTTTAGATTCACGGACTACACTTTGCAATGTTATTTGATATAAATAAACGACTTACTGCAGCCTCAATTGTTGTGTGGCGGGATTCCTTTCTTTTACATGTGACTGTGATTACTCTGCGTGATGAAGGAAATGTAAAAGTTGTACAGATGCACTGTTATTTTATTACAGTAACAGTAAAATGTGGGATATTTCCGAACACATCTACTACATAGGCAAACGTGACTCAAGATTACTTAAGCCTTCCTGGGTCTTTAGTCTGGTTCACCTCAGCTCTGATCTGGCTTTAAGTCTCCTTCCTTCCACACACTACCTGTCTCTGACGAGTACAGTACGGGCTCAAATGAGAATTGATTTCATCAATTTCATTAACGTTAGTTATTTTCTCGAGTGTTTTGTCTGGTGACCTTGTTTTTGTAATGTTAACCAATACAGTATGAGCTGTACACCGAAAAGATTATTTAATTTTTAAGAATCCTTTGGTACACCAGAAGGTGACGCGTGACGAGATGAGCTGAAAGAAATTATGCGTAACTTTAAGACTTAATAATAAATAAAATCCCTCCTCAGAGTGTTCATTAAGGTTAAATTTTAGTGCAAATATGAGTTTTTCAGCTCCAAAGTTGGCAATTTTTACAGTGGACGAGAAACTGCTCACTTCTAGAGCCAGTCCCAAGTGGCCAGTTGAGGAATTGCAGTTCAGTCACTTCCAATTAGGTTTCAAGAGGGAAAGCAGGAGGATGACCCTTCTATGACCACCGAGTCACATCGATGATCCGTTCACAATGAACAAATCGAATCGTTCAAGAGCGACCCATTCCTGATGTCCGTTTCCATAACCATGGCTTATTTCATGCAGGGATTAGCATGAAGCCTGGTTACTCAGAGAACTAGCTGCTGAGTGACAGCCGGTTCTCAAGACACTGAATTACTGAGGCTTTGCTGCGATTAAAACACATGTGATTAGAAGAGGACACACTAAGACTCTTTATATAACACGATATATCTACCAGACATGTGCCAACCCGCTACTGTTCTTCCATCTGTTGGGTTTCACTCAGAAAGCAGCAAAACAAACACGCAAGCTTTCCTTGCTACTACATATAATGAAGAAAAAGTATACTTCTAAACACAGCTCATCCTAATTCCCTCTATATCTGTTGCTATTTTTAGATTTAAAAGGAGATTGTGATTCTAAGATTAGCTTCTAACCTCTGAAATAGCCCTGAAGCCTGATTTCAATAAAAGGCTATTGTAGCATTCATTCGTCTCATTAAGTCCTGGTTATTTTTCAAGAGTTCTGCCAAAGCCTCTTCCAGTTCACAACGTGAAAAGCTCACGTTCATTTCTAAGTATGGTTATAAATCACTCATTTACCTAAAACATGTTTTTGGACAGTGAGACTATCTAGGTTCGAAAAGGTGGAGCATGGGGAAGGGATCTATTGCAAACACAGCCATGCAGCCAAGATTTATAACTATCACTGATTTTAAAACATCCCGCAAACAATATTAAAGTAACTCTAGTTTTCTGTGCTTGGTATCAGGCAAAAAAAAACTCATAATAATAGTAATAAAAACCAGTGGTGTAAAGTAATTAATTACAAACATTCAAATTACTGTAATTGAGTTGTTTTATCTCAGAAATTGTAGCTTTAAAAATTTCTAAAAGACTACATTTCTAGTTCTTTTTGTACTTTTACTGCACTACTTTTCTTCAACCCGCCTTAACTACTGCAATAATGTTTTTTAATGTATTTTATTTTACCTATCAAATTGCTCATAAAAAAACAATCCCCCAAAACGAGATCTAGCGAATGTAACCAATCCAATACAATCAGTAGAAATAGATTTTTTTTTGCAAGACAGCTTTTCTTTAATCTCTTTTTTTCTGTCTTTCTATTGTTTTTCGTTTAGTAAATAATCACTTATATCTTCCATTGGGACTTATTTTACAGTGAAGCAATGTGCCAAACTCGGGTATCAGCGGAATGGAAATCCATCAGGAATGAAAGCCCTTAAAAGCACGTGATGCGGCGTGAACACGTGACGTGCTAATTTTAAACCATGCAGGTTGAGCATACATATAATATATGCAACGTAATGTTCACAGATATATTTTTATAAATAAACATGGTTTCTGATAATTATTGTATTTTCATAATATTCCATAGCATCCATGTGCAAATATCAATCACGAGATCAACCACTGCATTTCAACCTCCACTTTAACATTAAGATCAAGTTAACATGCTTCTTTTAAATCCTTTTGACCCTGATGACCTTCCATAATGGCGCAGTACCAATCATGTACATTGCAAATGTTGAGTTTTAAACAGTTTGTAGGGAAGATGTTTGCACCACACACATTCAAAGGCATTCTTCGTGCACTGGAATAAAAGCTGTTTATGTGGGTCATTGTTTTTATCACCTTTCACCTAGAAATGTTGGGGCTCTAGACTTTGCTCGGTGATGCCACGGTTGTTTCTAAACAGAGCAGAGAGCTAAAAACAGCACAGAGACTCCGTCTGCAGATGCTGCATTTGCTCTCACTCAAGGTTACTCTGCACAAAGTTCAAGCACACCCAAATTCTCACAAACCAGTGCTACATCCTTCACAGAACATGGTCTTCAAAGATGGGACCGAACTGATGATTCAAGTGATGCAACTTCCTTGGACATGGAAATTCCCCAGTTTTTCAGGAGGGGGATGGGTAAGGGTACGTGGACGGAGTAAAAAGCTGGGGACCTGACTAAAAATGATTTTTTATCTAACAAAGTAGATATTTGTTTAAATAAGTGCATTTGCAAAATAAATGCATCAATGCAAAAGAAGTTTTTTTAAAAAAGATCATTATATTTTATGATGAAATCTAGCATCAGAGACTGGGGACAAACAAAATCTGAATTTTATCAATATTCAAATGTTCTAGCTTAAATTTGCTATAAGAATAGTATGTTGTATACTTTGTTTAGTAATAAAATGTATTTATGAAGCAAGTTTTGGAAGAACACTCGACCATTCAACCCATTTTTCTTCATGTTCCCTTATTGAGGTACATTTTTTATGCCACATTTTTTTCAGAGCCCTATATTTCACCAGGGTATGCAAACATGGGTTTCATTTCAATGTTTGGTGTATTATGCAATATAAACAATAAACCGTTACACAAAATGTATATTTAAATGCTAAACGTCTTAATAAATGAAAGTCTTGAAGCTTAGATTACCCACAAAACACTTCACTTCCTGTGAAACTGAATATACTCTCAGTTGGAGCAGCCTTGAGGACATAAATGTAGTTGGAACTTCAATGTCACGGTCTCCAGAACGGGACACAGGCAACTACAATTAGCCTAGGCACATGCACGTTCCTAGAATAGTTTCAAGCTGGCCATCTATCAGTATCTCAAGACTTTGTGGAAGCGGTAAAACAAGTACAGAGTTTCCAAGTACCACATTTTCCCAAACAGCCTTCTGTTTATTTTCTCAGTTTGCACTTTAACACACTTTTTGTTCATTCACGGTTGTCTTTTTTCCTTTTTTTATCAGCTGTCCTTCGTTCTGTATGTTCGGGATGTTTGCCATGGCTCGTTTTTCCTTCATGCATCATTGCACGTCTAAGATATAAATAAATATTACTATGCCGTATTTGAAGAGTGTGCTCTTAAAACAACCCCTGAATGAACATGGTCTACGAGCACAACCAGAACTCGTCTGGTGGCCAAAAGCTGAAAACAAAAGCAAAAAAAAACATTCTCTTGTCATGTTGGAGAATCTTGCCAGACTAATTAACACAAATTAAATCCTTCAGTTTACATAAATAATTATTTAAGTTAAGCGTTTCTTTGGGGTATGACAATTTTGTGTGGAAATAATCAAATTGTGAACTGAAAATATGTTTTTTCTTGCGCGCGATGATCGTTTGTTACAATCTTTAGGCTTCTATGTTCTGATACAACGGACTCAACGAAAAACTAAAAAAAAAATGTTTGTGAAGTTCCTATCGATCTCCTTGATAAACCGTATCAATGATTAGCTTATTTCTAATCAAATGGTTATATGGCTCTCACTTCAGTGGTTTCTTTTTAAAAAAAGCCTGTAATAAAAAAGCACTACTTATATTTCTATTTTCTGGTTGATTTCTGAGACAGAACAGGAAACACATCACAACAGGAAGTCACAAGCTGCTTAAATTAAATAGCACACCTGAGTTCTCACAGCTCTTCTTTCTCTTCCTCTTTCGTGTATACCTCTGTTCTGTGTCTCCCTATTTTCTCAATGCACTCGAGTGAGTTTAGCTGATAGCATCTACAATGTTTAAGCTAAATAAAGAGACATTTTCTGTTAAATCTTCTTAAAACCCTTACTATTCTATAACAAGCCTTTATTGATTTTTCTGAACTTTGGAGGACAGTAAAGAGAAGCAGGAAGCCAGGTTGAGAGAAAGAGTGGGGCGGGATGAGCACTGAAGAGGAGCTCAAAACTCAAATTTGCATCAACCTGTGCAGCCATGCTTATCAGTCCAGCCCAATAGCCACTAGGTGGTTTGTTAATCTCAGTTTGGTTCTATTTCTAATGACATGTTGAACCATTTGAAGTGTTACCAGTCACAGAGAGCACTAAATAATAATTTAAACACTTTACTTTTTTTATGAACTTAATTGTTTTACAATGGTAAGTTGTGTGTCCTGAAAGGTTGTTATTGGTTCAGGGCAGCATATCAGAACATAGAGGTGTCCTCTCTGGAATTGTTGCGGGTTGTAACAGGGGTACGAAGGTTTTTGCAAGTGCAAACTAGATCGTAGGTGCACACGCAAAAACATATTTTCAGTTCAAAATTGGTTTTGCTCACTCAAATTCTTTTTTACTTTTTTTTTTTTTTATGAAAGACAATCCTGTTACTCACAAAACACATTTTGTCTGAAAGTGAAAAATGTATTTGTGCCCTACAAATATGACTATTTAACCATGAAATGTATTCATTTTTTTTCTAAAAAGTAAATCATTTTATACCAAGGGTTAAAAACACCATATTTTCATTATTCCAGCCTATTTGATAAATTGATTTTTTTAAAAACTTGGGGTTTTGTAAAATGCTGTCTCAATAAACAAAGCTGATCGAGCATATTAATATGCAACTTAATTAACTGTGTGCATCGCTCCCAAGTGATCAGTATGATTTAAGTTTATAGCTATATCAAATTCACATCCTCAAGCATTTTTTCAGCATATGATTTGTGTTCGGAAAAGAAGAGATCTTGTGAAGAGTCTCGCAGGGATGCCCTCTCTCCTGCTCATGCCCATTGCACATTCCTGAACATACTGTCGTTGGCATTAGTCAAGTGTGTCCTCGATTCTATTTCTGCTGGCCATGCACTGACTGCATGAACACAGTGTGGCACCCCCGTGCTGTACTCCAATATCAGCATGATGTGCTGAATAAGCGGAACATCTTCAAACAACCCACACATGAATAAAATCAACAGTCACTCGTGTTTTCTGCCCTATTCTCCTGAGACTAGTACATTTCTGTGTGTATAAACCCTGTCTGTGCCAACTCAAAGTTTTAAAGATTGTGAAATGCTCTGCAGGATCAGGAAAAACGTGTTTATATTTTCTGTCAAAAGCTTTTCTGCTTTAGAGGCTTCCACCAGAGGCTAAGGTTTGTTTTACCTCATTAGATTCAACTATAGAACACTTGCATATAAACAACAGTTAAAAAGAATGTAACATTATCATTTTTTGATATGTTAACCTGACTGAAATGACTATTGTAAAAGTTAAATAAACCCATTCTGAGAAGGACGGCCGACTCCTGGCTTTCAACCAATGTGAGATCTTTGGAAAATCAGATGGGGCCACAACTAGGACAATTACGTGAATTCAACTAATAAATGTATATAGTTAATCATTTACATGTATTTTTTAAACCCTTATCTAGCATTAGGAATTTGTACAAAGTTTGGACAAGAATTTTACATTTGATTAAAAACTATTAGTTAATGCTTGTTTCCCTTGCCAATGCCACCAGTAATGTTAAAAAAAAAATAGATAAAATACAACACATTTTTTTAGCATTTTCGTATCATTGGCAACGTGCATCAAAAGAGAAGAGCACAAATGTTGTTTTAAAAGATACCAAGGGTAAAAATGAGCATATTCTTTAGGCGTTGTGTACATCTGTAGTCGAGGAAACACGTACATATGTGACCAATGAGTGGCATTTTCAGCTAGAGCAGATTAGCTGTACCAGAGCGATTAGCATTGTGTGAAATATGATTAAATCTGCAGATGATTGCTGTTCCTCTTGGCCCGAACCAAATCAAACAAACTAAACGTGTGAAACTTGAAACCACTGATTGATTCCTGCAGAGGATCCGTTCTATTTGCTACTGAAATACTTTCATATTATAGTAATTTAATTATGAACTAAACGTTTTCGTAGCTGTACTCTTCTTATTAATGGACCACAAATCAACCAAAAACAGTTAATGACAACCTTTAATTTAATTTTTTTTTCAATTATAATGAACTCTGGTATACAAAATAGCTATATTTTAATGACATCCATGTTGCATACTTTGACTCAAGACGGCTAATCTCTTCTCACAGTAGATTCATCAACAGTTATCAAACATAAAAAAAGTGGCAGAGCGATGTTTGGAAAGTGTTCAGATATATCAGATGATTGTCACTTCTTGTTTTACCACTGGAAGCTGCCACCCCCTTCTGGCTCTTACGTGTCATTGCAGCTCTTAGTGTTTCACTCCATGTATTCAGTCCCAAAGTTCTCCAGGAGGCTAAAGAGTGTACTGAAATCTGGCCGTTCCTCCGCTGACTCTCTCCAACACATCCCCATTAGCTCATAGACCTGGTGTGGGCACTGAGGAGGCGCGGGCATCCTGTATCCTGACATGATCATGTTGAACACCTCATGGTTTGACACGGCTGTAAAAACACCCTCAGATTAACGCTGGAAACGTTTGCAGTCTAAATAAAGATAAGTGGATACAAATAAACAAACCTGGATACGGCACTCCACCATACGAGAACATTTCATACAGCAGAACGCCATACGACCACACGTCAGATTTGTTGGAGAACATTCCATGACTGATGGCTTCTGGAGCCGACCACTTATATGGGATCTTTTTATCTTCTGAGGAGTAAATGGGCTCCTGTGAAATGAAGCGATAGAAAGTAAGACACTTGAAGCATAAAATCTGCTCAGATGATCAAGGAGAAGGTCACTTTGACTATTCGAGCTAGACCGAAGTCAGCCACTTTGCAGAGGTAGTTGAGTCCCACTAGAACATTCCGGGCCGCCAGGTCTCTGTGGATGCTGTTCTGCTCCTCGAGGTACGCCATACCATCAGCCACCTGGGTTGCCATTTCTATAAGAACCTGCGCTTCCAGTTCCCGGCCCTCTTTACCTACAATAAATAATATTAACAAAATAAAGCTTCATTTATAGAATTAAAAATTCCTACAAAACACTAAAGTATATGCCATAAACTAAGAATGCTACAAATACATTTTGTAAATTTACAGAATTCCATGAAAAGTCAACATTTTCACTTCAATTCTTAGAGGTACATCATCCATTTTACCCAGCCATGAACATTAAACTGGATGAGGAACATCCAATATCTGCTACCAAGGTGAGGTTGTGAAATATTGAGCACAGCAACAACACACAGGGTAGTTAAACGGCGTCAACAAGGTCTCTCCCAGATGTAGGTTTCAAAATCAGACTGTGGTTTCAAGATGGCCGTCGTTATGGCAAACATTAAAGATACTAGATGCAGCACTCAGCCAAAGAAACTTTAAAATCAATCAGAGGACACCGAGCAGTGCCATCGGCTCACAAGTAGCAAAAACCAGTGGGACCCAGGTGCACCCATCTACTGTCCAGAAATGAACTTCATGGAAGAGTTGCGGAAGAAAAGCATACCACCAATATGGGAAAAAGTGACTTGAGTGTGGGAACTGGGCTGCAGGGCTTTGGAGAGAAATTCTTGGCGGTTTGTGAGCTGTCTCAACAGTTAAGAATGGTGAAGGTTCCTTGAACATTTGTAGCTTTGTCATTGGACATTTATTACTGCAAAATCTCAACAATGTAGAAGGAGTAAACATAAGTTCATAAATCCATGAATAAAAAAAGTTAATGATTCAACCCCCCCCCCCCCCAACCAAAAAAAGCAGACGGTCAAAACAATGTGAAAAACGTGTTTAAAAAAAAAAAAAAAACACAGGCAAATCTCTCCTAAACCTTATATACACTGTTCCAAGAAATTTGAAAAAAAAAAACTTTGAAAAACCCAAGCCATATCACAGGTCTCATACTTTCAAGGATTATCCCTTGTTTTATCACAAGATGGTGCTGATGTCACCAATTTGGGGTCTGTAAAATGAAACTATACAATATAAATATTGTTTTAAAACCACAAAAAAAATAATAACCTTTTAGAAACCTAAACATATTTGAAATTAAATGTAAACTTAAACTATCATTCCTACTTAATTCAAAACAGCCAATGTGCACATGCACCGGTGCGTGCAGAGACTTCTAAGGGTTAAATTAAAATGTAGATTTCGTTAATGTTATTAAAGACTCAATATAATATAAAACCGTAATAGATTTTGGGAAAATTAACATGCAAAAAGATAGACAAAACATTAACAGCAATGAAAAAACTATAACTATACCCCTAAGGAAATTGAGCAGGTTGCCATTTTCCATGAGCTCGGTGATGATGTAGAAGGGGGTGGAGCTTGTGCAGACAGCAAAGAGAGTGATGAGATGTCTGTGCCTCAGCTTTTTTAATATCTGAGTCTCCATCAAGAACTCTCTGTGGTTGAGGGACTCTAGAACGAAAGAGCCAATCAGAACACATCCAACACTTCAGTCAAAATATAAAATTCACTTCTTGAGGGGAATTATTCCAAAAAGACAAATCCAAATGACTTGATTTGAGTTTTTATTTGAGATTTGTCTGTGTGCTCCTTCTCCGCAGGCTAGAAAACGCTCTCATTCCTCCAGCCCTCGGAGCCACAGAACAAGAAACACAACATTTCTCGCATTCCTTCACTAACTAAAACAGACACAAGTAGGTGATGCAGGAAGGAATCGATTCTGAATAAGAAAGAAGTGAAAGCAATAATCTGTGTCAAGTTCTAAACACATACCATTGTTTTTAAGGATCTTAATGGCCACGTTGACCATGCCTTTCCATTTCCCCCGGTAAACATCTGCAAAGAATCCTTTACCAAGCTCCTCTTCCAAAGTGAACTCTTCTTTGGGCAACTCCCAGTCATCTACGGTTTTGTGGGAAAGATCTTGTGGCTTTGGTTCTTGCTAATAGCATTAAAACAAAAAGAAGTTGGCGAATACATTTGTTATTTATGAGTTTATATGCATTTAATAATTGTGGTTTCATAGAACGTCATAAAAGTACATTTTTTAGATCTTTAACCTTTTAAGCCCTAAGGCCTATTTTCCGAAAATCCTATACCTTCACTTTACATGGCATTTCTCAGCTTTTACAAGGTCAAAACTGGTATCAAAAAGAAGATGGGTTCTTCAGGAGTGGTGTGGATGAGTTAATTTGACAGTCGAGAACACTGGGTAAGAATAAATGATGTTGAATTGGCCAAAAAAAATTAACTCCACCAAAAAAAAAAAACTACATGTTTCCTCTAATATCTCCTTATTTTACTTGTAAACAAGCAAATAAACACAATAAATTGTAACCACTACATGTCAAGGACATTGTAGCAAGTTTGGTGTTCATACTACAAGAAACTAATTTTCTGTACAGGTTTTGATTGAACAAAGTTCAGGCGTAATCCATTTCGGCATAGTTTGGCACAATAATTGAAATATGGAAAAAAAATCTTGTCCAAATCTTCCGCTACATTCATGTTCTTTTCTTGCTTACGGTACATGATTTCAGCAAAAAAAAAACTCCTAAAGAAACGCTGTAAAAGGGGGATGGAAGCTGTCTCCGTGTGCTTTGCGTAACCTCCCATTCATAGCGCTTCCAACCTTGGAACCTCCACGTTTGCCTACCCCTCAACCATCTGTCCAATCCAGGAGCTCTATACCTCGTTCAAAAGCTTTTAATCTGTAGAATCTAATGATATCCACCATTTTGAGATTGACAGAATCCCCGACGAATCACAGGACACGGAGAGGACTTCTTTTTTTTTGCATAAATCTACCTCAGCTCTCATCAAAACTACTTCATTTTTCTTTTTTAAATCAAGGAATTTTTCAAGGAAAGTTCTTAAATCACGTCACTGATTCTGGATTTCTAAATTAACAAACTTACTTTTAATATGCTTTTTTAAGCTTTTTAAAAAAACATGTTTAAAGACTGGTTTAAAGCCCATTTTGGTCAAAATTGGTTGCCAACTAGAAAAATGGGACTTTTAAATCCCAAGGCTTATAATGAGTATGTAGAGCAAATACTTATTCAATAAACTTCGTGATTTTATGTCCTGTTACTCACCCGGATACAAGGCTGTGTGAGGCAGAGGCCAGCGTTCAGTGAGTAGTTCTTGTAGTGCTCCAGCAGCTTCTCCAGACTTGGAAACATTACGCTCTGCTCCAGATAGAACTGTCCTGTCTGGTTCTGGTGGATCTTGATATGTTTTACTTCTCTGTCACCGATTAACACTGAGAAACAGAGATGCAGACAAGAGAGGGGTGTCTAGATATTTACTCATTCACCCAAAAAAAAGCACAGAATTTTCTTGAAGCAGTCCCTGATCCTAAACAAAGCAAGAGAATAAAGTATTTAGGTGATACCTGATAATACACGGCCGATGTTATCCTTTTCACTGTGTCGCACCAGGAAAGATCCTATATTATTTCCTGGAGCCAGGAGCAAATCCTGGGTCTCGAAGCGATTTAGAGTCCCAAAATACCAGCTAAAACACCACAGGAATAATAACTCTTCCAGTAATAATGGATTATTAAAGTCACAAGTGAAAACATGTAACCAATCTAGCATTTAAAGCTATAAGCAACAAGAAAACCAATAAAAAAAAAGAGGTTGGGAAATCAATTTTTCCAACAAAATCCTTTAGTTGGGTTATTTTTTAATGATATCAAAGGGTTCGGAGTCATTTATGTAAGTTAGTAAGTAAGTAACTATTTTATTACACTTGTACAAAAACTATGAGGAAAACTAGGATTTCCTATGTATATAACCAGATAAGTCCCAATTTATTGTAATTTAATACCTTGTTTGTAATCTTTTAAAGATATTTTTGACCATTTTGAAACTCAGTACTCACGGCTGCTCCTTCGCCGTTTTTCTTCTCACCAGGTAATTGTGAGGAACGAAGCCCTTTGAGGTCACCACCCCGTTTTTGTCCAGTTTGGCGGCGGTCCACCAGTCTCCGACCCGCTCGCAGATGTGGAAGTATTCCCCGGGCTGAAAGGAGAGCTCATCCTGAGCCCGGGCCGAGAAGGGCCACAGCGCCGTGTAGATCTCACCGCTCGACGCGGAGCTGCGGGGAAGATTCGAGACTTTTTGACTCGAAGCTTTCTGCTGTTCTTCAGATTCGGTCTCTTTGGACCGGTAAAACAGTCTTTGGCAAAGTGCCCCCAGACCGGGGCACGAGCAGCACTCCTCTTTGGACATTACATTTGAGTGTCTGTGACCATTAAAGTTTCCGCGTTTGATGAAAGAAGAGAGACATAGAGAGCGACAGCGAGTGAGAAGCGAGAGAGAGAGCGCAAAGAAAAGGCTACCTGACAGGAAGCACCTGTGTCAGTCCCTCAGAGATCTACTCAGGAGTTTCACCTGCTTCCTCATTAGTCTTGATTGCTTTCAGGGTGCGCCCCCCCCCCTTGCATCTGGGTCCTTTCCTCCCCTACACTGCTCCTGACAACCTGTTATTTAAGTTTGGTCTGTCATAAACAATAACCACTTAAATATAAGGTAACTTTAAAACTCATTTATAGTTTGTATCCATCTTTTCCAAAAAATTCAAACTAGACTATTTGAATTACACCCCCCAAACTTTCAAAGACATCAAAACTGGTTTGACTCGGTTTACTATATCTTTTCAGACTGGTATCAATGA
Source organism: Danionella cerebrum (assembly GCA_007224835.1). Classification (NCBI taxonomy): domain Eukaryota; kingdom Metazoa; phylum Chordata; class Actinopteri; order Cypriniformes; family Danionidae; genus Danionella; species Danionella cerebrum. The sequence continues at coordinate 168,541 of SRMA01023914.1, forward strand.
AGAAATTCTGGGAAATAGCTGAGAACCCTGGGAAATTGTTCATTGACTTCTGAGAACCTCCTAGAAACTTCAGGTTATCATATATGGAAGAGCTTACCAATCAATGTGCCAAAGTGTTTGAAGCCCATGGGGAACATTTTTTTTAATGAGTAGACTGACAGCTCCCTAGCAACCCAAATGTTTACCGTAGCAACCAAATTTTCTTAACTCTATCTCAGCTTTGGTAAATGATAGTGCCATGGGGTTGGTTAATGCCATTTATAGTGAAAATTTGAACATTATATTATGTGATTTACCCCTCATAGCAACCAAACAGTTTAACTCTATCTCAGCTTTGGTAAATGATAGAGACACGGGGGTTGGTTCATATCATTTATATTGACAAAGGAAACAATAGATTGCCTTTGACTCCTCATAGCATAAGGTTTACCTTAGCAACCTTTTTTTTTTACTTTATCTTGGCTTTGGTAAATGATAGAAACATGGGAATTAGTTTATATCATTTATAGCGACCAAGGGAAGATGGTGTTATGTCACTGACACCTCCATAGCAGCCAGACTATTCACCATAGCAAACAATTTGTTACAACACTCAGCTAAGATCATTGTTGGTTGTTTTTCATCACTTAACTTTGTATGATGTCACTGACTTCTCCATTACAACCAAAAATTGTTTTGCTTAAAAAATAATTTGCATTTTTATAAGCCAACATTAGTTGGTGTACAAACTTTTGTCATCTAGTTGAATTTAAAATTCCACACTCGTAATTTCATAAACTGACACTTCTGAACCAAAAATCCAGAAGGAAGTTAGTATTCTAGGAAGACACTCTTACGCAATTAGCCTGTTTCTTTGGCCAATCACTGCGTCTAGGATTCTCAATGTTAGCAGATTCATTGTGCTTCCTCAAAAGAGGTTGACTGGAACATCTTGAAACCCAAGTAGGGCGTACACCAAAAGAAATGTATATCACACGTCATATGACCATGATTTTGATAAGAAAAAAGCATGACACTGACTGGAAACCTGGTCTACCACACAATGTAAGTGAAGATGGGGAAAATGTCAAATGTTTATAATAGAAACATGCTGGCTGTTTGGAGATATGTACATACAATATTAAAAATACTATCATCCCTCTAGTTACGGCTATTATCAGCAATTATTTTTTAAACAAAGATCTGGATGTGCTGGCCTTTTAACACCGGTAATTAAACATAGATCATGCTTATCACATACCATTTCTAGATACTCCCCCAAAATATGGGACTGTACATCAATAGGAACTGTATTCACGTGTTCTTTTTGAGACTGTCAGTTGACAGTCTCCACAAGACATGAACATAACAACAGTTGTGCAAAAGTATTTAAACCCTAGAAGCTTATCACATAAATATTTACCATTGATACTCCCCCAAAATATGGGACTGTACATCAATAGGAACTGTATTCACGTGTTCTTTTTGAGACTGTCAGTTGACAGTCTCCACAAGACATGAACATAACAACAGTTGTGCAAAAGTATTTAAACCCTAGAAGGTGTTAAATATTTACCATTGACAAAATGTGACAACAAAAAATGATTTTGAGGTGAAACATCATAGAAAAATTGGGGCTTTTTTGATACTCTTAGTAACAACATAAAAGTTATCCAATGGTTTACCCTAGCAACCAAATGTTTTGAACTCTATCTGATAAATACATGGGTGTTGGTTTATATAACTTATATTGACAAAGAGAACTGTTATATTTTCACAGACCCCTCCATAGACCCCCCCTTCACAATAGCAACCATTTTGGCATATCACTATCTCAGCTTTGGAAAATCACAGAGACATGAGGGTTGGTTTATATTACTCCTCCATAGCAACCACACATTTTCCTTGGCAACCATTCCATTTTGCTTATAAAAATACTTTTATATGGCATCTTTACAAGCCAACCATCAACCATCTGTGTTAGCATTCAACACAAATTCCTGACAATGTACAAGGAAAAAAACAACTGCGCCATGCTTTGTACTTCACAGATTTTATTCAGACAGCTCTGGAGGAAACAGCGACTCCGAGCAAAGCGAATGCTTTCCCTGACCACAGCGATGACACCACACCGAAAACTTTAAAATGTCTTAAAACGAGTCTCTCGGCAGAGTGATATGTAAAAGGCAGGATAGTCCCACCAGTGCTTTTTCTTCTTTTTTTTTACATTAAACAAACAGAAAGGAACTTTACCTGCCATATTCTCCATTTTAGGCGGATCACATATATATTTATAAATATTTATGTTTATCAACACTTTTCTAAAGAAGTCAAATATTCAGCCACATGTACTGGATTCACTTGTAAATCACAATAAATATATAAAACAAACGAAACACATAAATAGCAAATCCAATATAATTGAGTTGATGCTAGAGAGAGAGAGAGAGAGAGAGAGAGAGAGAGGACTTCTCAGGGCGTGGAGACCTGGTTTAAAAAAAGAAACACTGGTTCAAAGGGTTCCTGAGGTTTGCATGTTCCCCGTACATAAGAAAGATAATAAGGGAATGGCTTTCTGACTGAGAAGAGCCCAGCTCAGTAATGAGGGGGTGAATTTGTCCCATCCCAAATCTACACGGACCGGCCACTTTATTAGGTACAGCTGTCCAACTGCTCATTAATGCACATTTCCAATCACCTGGTAGCATCTTTTGCGTGACTTTGAACGTGGCATGGTTGTTTGTGCCAGACGGGCTGGACTGCTTATTTCAGAAATTGCCCATCTTCTTGGATTTTCGTTCGGAACCATTTAAGGAATTTACAGAGAATGGTCCAAAAACAAAGAAAATATCCAGTTCTGTGGATGCAAATGCCTTGTTGATACCAGAGGTCAGTGAATGGCCAGATTGGTCCTTTCTGAATAACTTTCTGAAAAATGCCATATAAAGGATTAAGGCAGTTCTGAAGGCAAAAGAAGGTCCAGCCCGGAAGAAGCTAGGTGTACCTAACAAAGTGGCCTGGTGAGTGTATATTCCCAAAAAAATGGTAACATCAAAGTTTGTTAGCTTGCTTAGGGAACTCCAATAAAGAGAGCGTAAACAGCCTTTTTAGCCAATGAGAAGACCCTCCTCTCTTATCTACCATCAGAATTGAAGACCACTTCTAAAGGCCCTTCCACAGAAGACACTTAGCACTGGATGTGTGATGTAGACTAAGATACATAAGAAAATAAGTTACGTTTCACACAAATCTGCTTAAAAACCAATGAGAAAAAATTATGGTACAATAGAGATTTCAGGATAAAAGTGTGCAAAGGCCTTTACAGTGGTTTCAATTCCGGATGTCCCTCAAAGTCCCCCTCCGTAAAGATTTGATTGAAAAGAAAAAACCCATTGTGGGTGTAGCAACAGGACAAGAGCTGGGGCTTTACAAGGACAAACAAAACCAACATCAACGGAAAAAAAAAAAGCAACAGCTACAAGAAAATAAAGGGCAAATTCTGTACATGTAAACATCACACACTTCCACTGAGTCAAAAACCAGAAAGAAATCATACAAAACTTCACGTTGGTATACAAAGAGAAACTGAGCCTCGGTCTACAGTTTCTAATAAGTACAAGAGTAAAAACAAATCAAATATACCAGAATCAGAAGAATATTACAAAGCACCACAAAATTAAAATCTATCACAGGCAATGGTTGTTACCACATTTCATTGCAGGGTTTAGCTGCACGGTTTAAAAAAATAAACAGTTGTAGCAGTTCATTTCTTGTTTTTTTTCTTCTGTTTTTTTTTTCAAGTGTCTTGTGTCCGCCAACCGTAGATTCACAAAGAGCTTGCAAAACGATCTGCCATTGAAAAGAAAAGGGTACATAACACAAAAAGGCGTGAAAAATATAAATGGTTTCTTGTATTTCAGGCTTTTTGATTTTCTTTCATATAAAAGCCCAAAGCCGCAAGGGAACGAGCAGAGTGGTAAAACCAGAACGTTATGGCTTGAGTGATCAGCTGCATTTCATGTTTTAGGATCGTCTGGGTGATTTTAAGGCTCTGTCCCATAAAAACATGACCCAACGTTTTTTTTTTTTTTGTCTTTTTATAGGATCCGTTGTGTATTGTAAAGTGCTAATATCAATTCAATATTTTAATATGCGATCATTCAGAATATAAACCAAACATATCAATTCAGTTCAAAGATTACCGATTAAGTAGAGGTAGAGGCATCCGCCAAGTTTAAAACTAAATTACAGCAGTTGAGTCATTTGGATACCAAATCCAAGATTAATCAGACGTGTGATATTTGGACTCGTGATGATGAGATTTTAAGGAAAAGAAACATTTACAGGGAAAAGGCAATTGCATTTTAATGCTCGAATGATTCAAGGAGGTTGTGTTTGTATCAAAATACTTGGTGAGTTATAAAATAAATTCAAAAGCTAACTGCACTTAAAGGATAACAATTAGTGGGCAAAAATGAAACGTATTACCATGTCTGTTCACAGTACATTCATGCCATCTTTGGCCTGCTTGTGGCAGATTTGATTGATTGGCTTGAGCCGACGCTGTTTACAACGAGAGGATGCATCTTCATACATCAACCTCACATCATCCGCTCATTTTTAAACACCCCAAAGCGTTCGATTGGTCAAAATTGTTGATTAATCACAATATTTCCAATATTTTTTACTTTTTTTTTAAATCTAAAACATCTCCAATGTTTGTTCAAGTATGTTCTTCAAATGTATTTTATTAATCACCAAGGACCACGGCTTTTGTTCAAATGAGGTCAATAAGTATTTGATCACCATGTGACACCCTCCTTGGAGAAGTAGAAGGGGTCTACTATTTTCCCCATAGGAGTATTTCCGCTGTGAGAGATAGGATCTAATAAAACAAATGTGGAAATCACATTGTACGATTTTTTTTTACAGTTTATTTTAGTGGATTACTGGGTCAAATAAGTATTTGATCACTTGCTTATCGACCAGACTATCAAAAACATGTTACTTTGCTTTTAAATGTCCAGCTTCACATGATTCTAAGTTAGCAGCACCTGTTCGAGGACATTACCTGTTATAAAGACACCTCACAATCTGTCAAAAGTCTAAGTAGCAAAACAGACAAAACCGAAGAACTGTCAAAAGACACAAGAGACAAAATTTTAGATCTTCAACAAAGCTGGAAAGGACAACAGAAAATTTTGCCAAGGCTTGGATTTAGGCCTCATGGAATGTCTCTTGTGGGGTTCTGAGCGGACTAAGAACGGTAAAGAATCACCCCAGAACTGCAGTGGCGTCACCTGGCTTTAGCCCCGGATGTTTTCTCATTATCCCCTGATAAATAAAACTTCAGAAGAATTAATTAATTAATACACTAGAATTGTAAATTAATGAGCCACTAAAGAAATGACTTCATCATGTCAAGACCAATCAGAGAGAAGGGTTGCGTTGAGCGTCTGTTTTTATTGGCTAATCTGATCTGAAGTGTTTGAGCCCGAGCCTCACTACCTGAGCAGGAAATACTTTTATGACAAATTTTCAGCAGAATAAATCCTCGACAGAGGCTCACGTTTCCAGGGAGCCGCCAGCAGAAACAAGTACATGAATAATTTGAATAATTTTTGTTAAACGAGTTGGGACCGTGTTAAGCGGGGATCCAGATGTGATGAATAAAGGCTGTTTTCTTTATTTAACGCACTTTAACACAACTTTAATAAACAGTTCCATTAGCAATTAAATAATGTCTTTTTTTCGTAAGTAAAAACATTCAAGCAAATTGACAAAAATAACCTCAAAAACTAATTTAAAAAATGTAGTCCACCCCTACCAGGATTCCGTAACCATGTCATCAGTGTTCTTGCAGGTTGTGCCAAATATACCTAGCAGGAAAGTGCTCTTGAATCTGTAATTATTAAAGGCATATCGACACTTTCGAGTTGCTTTTTAGCATCTTCAGCCCTGAAGATGGGTCTTCCAGCATGACAATAACCCAAGGCCCACAGCCAGAAGAACCAAGGGGTGACTCCGTAAGAAGCAAATCAAGGTTTTGGAGTGGCCTAGACAATCCCCAGCCCTAAATCCCAAGAAAATCTTTGGAGAGAGCTGACACTTTATGAAGATGATCTTTATGGAGGAATGGGCTAAAAATCCCTCCTGCTTTGTGTGCAAACCTGCTAAGAACTACAGGAACCATTCTGCCTCTGTAATTGCTAATAGAAGCTTCTGTACCGAATGTTAACATTCATTTGACCCAGTATTAATTGTAATAAATTGTTAAAAAACAAACAATGTGATTTCTAGATTTTGATTGTTAAATTCAGCTTCTGGAAGTGGAAATGCACCTATGCTAAAAATTCTAGACCCCTCCATGATTTCAAAAGTAGGAGAATGAGCTTGATAAAATACAAAGTGACCTCACTGTATCTAAAAAAAAAGGTCAATGAGTAAAAAATAAATATTAAAAGGGCAAACCTTCTCAAATAAATCTGTGAAAAGGGGGTGTTTGCAGCTCAACATTGGTAAAAAATAAAAAAGAGAAAAGATAAAAGCCTCTGTTGCGCATCATCATGCTGCAGAGTGAGGACACAGTTCAAGCTATGGCTACACGACTTGAAGGCCCTGTATTGTCACCACACCAGTGAAGGCTTAAGAGTGTGTGTGGCATCACACACTGCTATGCTGTGTCACGAGGGATCAAGTAACGATTGTTTAGGATTGTCTTTTGCTTTTTTAGAAGTCAGTTTTCATCAGCGACGTCGTTTGTGAGAAAATTCAAGCAGGAGGAAGAGTGCAGCTGGTGTTCTTTCACCCAGCACTCAGTTCCTCTGGATGATGTGACTGCTTCTCAAACTCCAGAGTGTTGTTGCCAGACAAGAAATGATGCCATCGTTGTTTCCCTTCTGCTAACAGTAGGTCCTTTCTCTCAGAAATGCATACAGTATGTGCCAAAGTCCCTCGGTGGTTTTGATTGGTCCTTGTGAAAATGAAAGTGTCTCAGTCATGAGGTTAGAAAAAAAGAGCAGCAATCACAACTTGTTTGCAGTGCAATGCAGCATGGGGAATGCAGTTCTTTTAAAAACAATCTCTATTCCTCCTGTTTGTACGGTCGATGTCATCCATGTGTTGTGGATGGAGGTTCTGCCAAGTCATTTAGGAAAGGGTTTCAAGTGTTCCACCCAGCTTCATTTGCATAATTTCCAACATTCCCAGCCAATAGTATTCGAGCATCTTTTTTGTTGCTCTCACCAAAATCATCTTTCCATAGACGTCTAGATGTGTATATAGAGTTGGATGAGAATCAGTGTAAATGTAAGCGAAGGAATATAGAAAACTGTATATATGTACAAAGGACATCTGTGCTTATGATTAAAAATTATGTTTTTCAGACGACAACGATGACAATGACGACACGCTATGGTGATTATAATCTACATTGCACCTTCTGCCCACACCTCTTCATCGTTGAACAAATTGAAGACAAGCTCTACGTATAAACATGGATAGGTCAGTGAAAATGGACCTGATGCCACTGATGTGCATGGATCTAATCTGACAGCAATAGTCGTGCCTAGTGTAGGCACTTCAGGCAGATGATGACATCACTTTGGATTTCTAATGGGGAAATTCCTACTCTGCGTTTTCTTGTTGCTAATGTGAACGTCTCGAGTCTGGGCTGATAGCTTCAGAGTGTGATTGTGCTCAGTGCAAGATTCCTGCATTGACGCCTTGAGTACAGATACCTTGGGTTTTCTGATCATGCAACAAATTTCATCCCTCCAAACAAGTTTAAGCCCTGCTGAACTCGATTCATCAAGACACAACAACAGACATGGCAAGAGCAATATGATTGGGAGGTTAATAGAAAGAGCATAGGCAGAGTTTCGGGGGGCTTGAGCAGAATGTTGTGTTCAGAGCAGAATTTCTTCTGATATATAGTTTTTTTTTTGCTTGTTTCTTTTTTTTTTTTTCAAATAATGTTATGTAGCTAAAATTATTATTTTTCACACTGTTTTATCCAAAGCAACTTGTTACATCTTCAAGGAAAGGCGCAACTTTACATTTCTGTCACCCAAAATGGGTTTTACTAGGGGTGTAACAATACACTCTGCTCTTACGATACAATATTTTTACAATAAGTTTCTACAACGAACTATCATTGGAAAAATTTTATTTAAACTGTTTTGAGACCACCAAGCTAAGACAGCTAGTTTGACTTCAAAAAATGATCTTTTTTCACAGTAAGTGGTGGAGAATGCTAGTTTTATAATCTTTGCGTTTAAAATGTGAGTAAAGGATAATTATCTCCCATTATATAAAACAAGGCGACAAGATAGAGAAGTTTCAGAAGTGACTAGAATCACAATAACTCCAAGAAGCAAATACACTTCAGTGAAACGATATCTCCTAATAAACTCCCTTAAATTGCAATATATTGTGTTGCGATATATTTGTTGAAAGTATATTCGTATTGTGATGTATTGTTACACCCCTAGTGTTTACAGTATCTTCAGCAGCTTCAGTCTCGTGAACAAATAATTCACTCTCATTTTCATAAAATATACAAATTTCTTGCCTTCCTTGGGGTGCGAACCCACGACCTTTGCATTGTTAGCACAATGCTAACCCCTCCTGATTTAAAGGAACACTCCACATTTTTTACAAGGCTTTATTGTCCATATACCCAAATACTATAAGTTTCATTTTGGAAGAAATTGAGCCATTCTTCAGATCCGGATAGCATACTTAGCATAGCTTAGCATAGGTCATTGAATCTGGTTAGACCGATAGCATTTCAGTTCGAAATGACAAAAGTGTTTTAATAGTAACAACATATTTTAAAAGTATTTGAAAGTGACTTTTCTTTAGAACTACAGCAATTGTGAATACAATGTTAGCGATATACTCCATTCCAACATATTTATCAAGAAACAAAGTCTCTACTCAATTTCTGCTGGAGTTGGAAAATGTGTTATTAATATAGAAATTTTGTATCAATATACTATTTTTATTTTAAAACGTGTGCTAAGCTATGCTAAACATCCTGCTAGGATCTGGAGAACGGCTCAGTGGTTTTTAAATTGGTAAAACGCTATTATGTTGGAGGATTTGGACAATAAACCCATATTAAATGTGAATTGTTCCAGGTTCTTGTTTGATTGCAAATTCCTCATGCTTTTTAGTTTTTTTTAAGGTTTGATTGCTAATTCCTCAGGTTTCCTTTAAGTTTTTAGAGATGCATGAAGTGTTTGTAGAGTGTTGAAAATACTTTAACTAAGTGTGAATGGGTTTGAAACCACTTTAACAAGTAATTCACATCTACAGTTTAATAAATTAAAACATTAATAAAATCATAATTGCAGAAACTGTTGCATGATTAAGTTAATGCTACTATTACTGGTCGTATAGCAAGTCTCAGTGTTGTGCAAGCCATCAGAAAAATATAAATAACATTTACCTATTATTCATATATTTAAATTAAGCCATTTTATAGAAACTGGCTAATAAATAATGCTTTGTGTGATTAAAGACGTGCTGTTTGGGTATCTGAATACATCTAAATAAATAAATATTTCAATATAATTTAATGAAATTCAAAACAAAAGTGGACAATTTCCCACAGGATTTTACGAGTGTTTGCTAGTAACTCATTAATCTCATTTGTTTGCTGCTCAAGCTCCCAGTGATTGTTTTTTTCTAGGGTGGGCCTTTTTGAAAATACAATAAAATCTAATTTGTTTCTATGCTTTTGTCACATATTTACGGTTGCCAGATTGTGTGCTTTAGAGGTTCAAACTCTGCCTGTAAGGTTGAAATGTATATGTAAGTGAGGGCACATAGCTACATCTTTCTTTCTTGTCATATAGTGTGCAGATATGTGAGACAGAGAGAGAGAGAGAGAGAGAGAGACAGGCGGCATGAGCCTGTGATCCCTTCTCAGTTCTGCTGCAGGATGAGGTTCTCAAGCTCATCAGCCGAGCGCAGCAGGAATGCGGCTGACTCCCGATAGCCAGCGATCAGTTGCCGGACAGCCGTCACTTCGGGTGGGCTGAGCTGGGCAGATGCCCCTCCACCGCCTCCACCCTGACCATGACTATTGGAACTAGAAGAGGAAGTGCTGTTGGGTGCCAGAGATTTCATACTCAGATCAGTGGGACCTGAAAACAGAGATAATCCATCTATTGTTTGCACTTATAGAGTTTATAGCATGACATTTAATGGCAAATTTTCCTTTAGCATTCATTAGGAGACTCCAGGCTGACGTTGGGTACGTAAACTTACGAGCACAACTTTAGATAAGTAAAATTATCTATAATAATGATATACCATTGGTTTGTGACGTGCCGTTGTTTTGGAGGCTGTTCCCAAGTGTCCCGTATCCACGGAATGTGTAATTAAGTCCACCGTTGGTGTAGAGTTGGTCCTGGGCATAGGCGGAGGCGGCCAGAGAGAAGCCTGAGTGAGTCAAAGCAGCCGGATCTTTGGAGTTCTGCTTGTCTGCCGTAACTGACTCATCCTGTGTGAGATGAAGCGATGACAGGGCTTTGATAAATATCCAATTTTATGTTGCATTATGTGAAAAAAATAAAGAACCGATGATAAAACAAAGCATTTTATTAATCGATTACATGGTCAGGTATTCCTGACAGACACATTAACCCTCAGAAGTCCGGGGTCTTTTTGAGCATTTTTTTTTTTTGCTTTAATAAATTACCTTTGAACTGTTTTTTATGGCAATACTGGCTTCTTCTTCTTATTATTATTATTTTTTTTTTTACAAATATTTTTTCATTAGATAATTTTACAACAAACCTGAAAATTTTAAATTGAGCAAAATTCCAATTCAGAGTTTTACTTTTTTTTATGCAAAAGGAAAACAAAAATTGAGAACCAACAGTTTTTGTGTTTTATAACAAAAATAAAAAGTGTTGAGACAAAAGAAAAATCCATAAATACCCCCAAAAAGCAAAGACAAGGTCAATTGTATTAAAAAGACACATATTCCAAGTACTTTCTGTGCCATTCTGCTTTGTTTTGTGCCACAACTTCACAGGCCTTATATTGTGCCACAAGCCATATCACAGGCTTTGTATTTCCAGTGGTTATCCCTTATTTTCACCACTCGATGGCACCGATTTGGGGACTGTAAAACGAAACTGAAAGACATTGCACATTTTCTCACATTTTAATAACGTCACAAATTATGTCATAATTCTTGTCAATTTCGTATAAAACCAAAAATATCAAAACTAATAACCTTTCTGAAACGTGCAAAATTAAAATTTTACATGTAATGAATCGCGTCTTTCCGACTTAATTCAAAACAGCCAGAGAGTTCTAAGAGTTAAGGATAAGGAATATGAGCTTCATGGAGATGGAGTGCATCTACGTAAACCTGCTGTACATAACAAAAGAATCGTTTTCTGACAGTGTGTTGCAGAAATCCAAAAAATAAACATGGGTGTGAGGGGAAGCTAGCAGTGGAAGAAAGGAATTCATTCATTCAGCACCAATCTTGCAGCTCTGTTCCATAAAACCTGCAGCTTTCAAATTTCACTGACATGTTGATTCACTAGAGAAATCAACGTTTAACACATATCAATAATTTTTAAATGTCAACCTTGATTCAAGGTGCATATTCACTCACATGGGCCTGATAGACATCGAGGCGCATCCTCTTAGCAGCGTTGCGTGTTTCACTCTCACAGGCTGCTGCCAGGATATTCTCAGCCATGGCGGAAGTAAGGTGGGGGGGTGTGGGCCGTGACTGACAGGATAAAAAAAATCACATAATTTCATTATTAATTTTTAACAATGCAACTGCTTCAGGTGAGAAATAAAATGCTGAATGTGCTTGAACGGTTGCGGTATAATTTAAAAATGTTTGTACAAAGCAAAACTCACTGTGTAATTGAACAAGAATGGTGCAGAGATCTACAGTTGTGCTCATAAGTTTTTTATTTCTCGGCCATTTGTCATCGACAGCTAACTCAAGAGACTTCAGGCTGTCAATAACTTTAAATAATAAAAAATATACAGTACTTTGACAATAGATGGCTTCACCAAACCAAACAATACATTTATTTCGTGTCATTTTCTAAAAAATGACCAATAAATCAGAAAAAAACTGTATATGAGCACAACATATTACAAAATGGTAATTGGTAATAAAAGAAAACACAGAAAGTCATACAAAAACCTCTAAACCCCATAAAAAAATGAAATAATCAAGTCAGTAGAGGGGCAGGATCAGGGTGTTAGACAGGAGAGAGCACACGACATAAGAAAAAAGAAAGCCATGTGCTTAAAAAAATGACACGCATGGCTACTAGCGACACCACAACCATGGGGAAAAATCAAGGGCAAATGGCTGGAGAATATCAAAATAAGACAAGAGGAATGGCGAGGAAAACATTCAATCACTGTGTTGTGTACACACCGGCTACAATAACGAAATAGAAACCAATGAAGGCCAGGCTTCGGACCCAAGTGAGAAAACTCTGTCTGTTAATTGGCTTCCTTTTTCTTACATGTGATTTTTTTTCTAGTAAACCAGCATCACATGGCCCTACCTCGGCCCACAAGCAACAGGAACTGAAACATTCAGCTGTTTTATGTATTTTCAGAGATTTAGTGCACATGGACTGCATATAAAAATGACAATGACTCAACTAGCCACTAGGAGACAGTAGAACACTAGTGAACAGCAGCACAGATATCAAATGACAGATATGTCATGTCAGTGAATATTGTTCCTTACCTCAAAGCCCCCCTTTTTCATGCGGCGACAGGATTTGAGGTAGGTGCGGATTCGTTTACGAGATCGTTCCTGGAACTCTGGGAACTGCCGGCTACAGGACTCAATGATGGCCTGGATTTTTTCTTTGGGCTGCTTTGAGATTGGAACCATCCGGTCCAAGTTCTCATCCACAAACAACCGCACAAACATCTAAAAACATAGAAAATATGTCAATTTCTAGCTCCCAAGAAATAGACATGCCCCTTGCCAAGGCGTTTTTATTTTAAAAAATGAATAGATTCGGAAAGTAAAAGTAATCTCATTCCAAAAAGTGATTCATTTGTTTGCAACAGTTGACTTATTTTGCTGCATTAAATCTGAATTAAAAGAAGGGTTTCAAAATGTCAGGTTTAAGACTTTTTAAGACCATTAAGAATCACATTTAAAACATATATCATACTTTTGTTTATCTAATAAAGTGGCATAAATGAACTATAAAATAAAAATTACTGTAAAAAAACACTTTACACGCAGTTTGAAAAATGCACAAAACAGATGTTTTCTCCACCAACGTCTTATAAAGATTTAAAAAAAAAAGTCCCAGAGATAAAGGAACACTATAAACTGGACAAGTGCACATTTTTTTCCTGAAATAACGTTAGTTGAAATACACTCCATATGATTATTTTGTGATCTACAGTAACTTTTTGAGACTCATATATCAACTTAAAGCATGAAATCTAACACTAAAATGACGAATATCTTAATTTTGCAGTTTTTTTTAAATGCTGAGTTGAAAAAAGAGGTTCGTCTCATGAGCAAATCCACTGTGAAGCGTCACTGCTATATGGCTAACTAACAATGGCGCATTATTCATGTAAAACTAGCGATTTTTTAGTGATTCCGTATTACATTTACCGGACATATATCAGTATTGCGTACATGAAAACTAACACAGAACGGTTGTTTTCACAATTTACAACTTTTGTAAACAGACAAAAATTCTGTGGTTGCTATGGCAGTCATCTTTGTTAAACAATCCAACGTGCCGGCTCGCGCAATGCATGCTGGGAAATCTGTGTCAAGCACACGCAATCTGAAGGGTCAGAAAATTTGTTAAAATTATGTATGTCCTACAACAACGAACTTAATTACATTTAAGACTTTTGAGGCATAAAATTGGAATATTTTAATTTTAGTCTTTTTAAGACCCAGTGGAAACTCTGTTGTTAGATAACAAAGTCTGAAAAACTCTCAATTCTAAAAATATTGAATAATGAGGAGAAGAAAAAATGTTAAACATTGTCCTCTTCACATTTTTGAATACATTGTGTTTTTAAAGTAACAGCGTTATTAATTATGTTCAGCATTAAAATGTTACTGACGTCCATACAAATGTGAGGAGCTCAAAAAGCTTAGGAAGGGTTCCAATATGGTGAGGTGAATGGTCCACTATGTGAACCCCAAAACACAACAAGTTTCAAACACTCACATTAAAAGCTTTGAGTCGTTCAGGGTCCAGGCCCTCAGCATCATTTATTTTATCACTATCGTCGTGGTCATCATGATCATCATCATCCTCGTCTATGACCTGAGAGCGTCCAGGGGTCATATCCTCCCCGCACGTGCTCAGTTCCGTCTTCACAGAGTCATAGCTTCCTGAGCTGTACTGAGGTGACTACACAAAACACAGCATGGCTAGAACTCAAAAGTGGATCTAAAACCATAGCATTCACATTAGTAGTGCCATACCTTGTTACCGTACTCCGTTTTAATAGGGAATTTCCTGTTGGGATCAGATGCAAAGGATGCAAGAGTCACACCAGGCAGTAGCCTATCGCTCAGGTTCACCGGCTGTTGTCCTTCTTGTGAGGAAGTAGAGGATGAAGAGGTGCTGAAGTCCAGCGGCGCTGCTGCACCATTACCGTTCACCTCTGCGTATGGAAGAAGCCCCTCGGATGCAGGAACTCCTCCTGTCGCCATGGCAGCACCACCAGGCGGAGTCAGTGCAGGGAGACCGTTAACCGTGCTGCCATTCTCTGAAGAGGAATCATCTAAGAGAGAGAGAGAGAGTCAGAACCAAAGGTATGTGTGCGAGTCCAGAAAGTTACACACGTGTGGATGTTAGAGCGTGTCTAACAGTGAGTTGTTTGAAGGTGTTTGTGTGAGAACAACATCGGGGTCAACTGTCAAAAGCAATGGAGGGAGGAAGAGGTGAAGAGTGAGCCAGCTGGGATGAGGGGAATGGGATGGGTGCGGGGATTCTACCACAGCGAGGAGGGAAAGGGAGGAAGTGTCCGGAAGAGAGAGCTTAGAGGGGGGGAAGGGGCACGATAAGAATAAAGAATATGCACGATAACCAAAAATGACAGAAGTTCTTTGATTATGTCAGGAACTAACGACTAAACAAAAAAAGAGGCTTGCTTTGCGATGGAGGACTGTGGGTTAAATCATCGCCCTCATGCCCTGTGTGTCTCTGAACAGAATCTAGCCTGCCCTGAGTCAAAGGAGGCATCCATTAGAGGGGTTATATAGAGAGTACTGGATGGGAAAACATTAGGAGAAGATCATGCTGATAGCCATACAAAAAAAATGGATTATCATGATCCAGACAGTCATGATGATTTAAACAGGTTGAAAAATCGTTCAGGAACGATTCATTCAAAAAGAACGACTCTTTATAGTGACTCGTGCGGAACTACTCTTCCTAGTGAACGATTCATTCTCGGAATCACCTTCATCACTCGATTGCTCCCCCACCCAGAGCCCAGATATAGAAAAGCGCAGTTCCACCTTCAACTCGTTCATTTCACTCACAATGTTTTTTAATGGACGCAGAACCGGGTTGTTCACATGGGAAGGTATTTTTGTGGTGACTAATACTGAATGATATTAATATAAAAGATCATTTTTTCACTGTGCAGGTGCGTTATCGATTTTACTGAAACAAATGACCCAATCTCTATGTTTTGGAAGTATCAGAAGTGTTCAGTTTGTGTTGAAAGTCTAAAGACACATGTATGCTACTTTAATTTCCATTATTATTCACTCGGTTTTTGTGGTCTTTTGTAAAACTGATGGAACAATGTAATTAAGGAAATAATTTACGAATCGTTCAAACAGTAATTCTGTTTAGCAAACGAGAGCCGAGTCACCAAGATAAACAAAATCACTAGTCGAAATGTAGATAATAAATAAATAAATCAACATTCGAGTTTGTAGTACGGCCCCGCAATGTACCAGAATCCTGAACCCATCGTCATTTCAGCCTCGTCCTGACGCAGTTTAGTCTGATGGGTCCTGGATCTCCACTTGTCCATTCGCAGACAATGGTAGAAGGTGCTGAATCATTAAACCAAAAATGCTTTAAATCAAGCAGAACTTTATGTGTAGATTACCAATAATGTGTCATATAAAAGTAAAGATGTCCCAAAAAATCAAATAAAACATTAAAGACACCTTTGTTTCACATGGAGGTTTCTCCTCTAACTTGTGCTACAGAACAGAACATTGCACTTTATAAACATAATTTTTAGGACACCTTGACTCTAACTGAGAAGCAGGACTCAGAAGCACCACGTGACGGAACTCTCCTGTCAGTTCCAAAAAAGACAAAAGTCCCAGAAAAACAAACAACGAAAAAAGCACTTTTTTTGACTTTCGAGCAACAGTGAACCGTGACTCCGCCCACAACAACTTCTGCTTCAAGGAGAGACGATGCATTTTAGCTAGTGATGGAGAAGTGTAACACCCTATGCCCTAAGTGTTATTTTTAGCACTCAAAACTTTTTACACCCAATAGACTGGGAGCATATATGATAATAAGGTGTTGGATTGACGCTGCTAAATCTGTATGCGCGTTCCCTAAACGTGGCTTGCATGTATGCGATATTAGGCTAGTACAAGTGAAATTGTGAATGAAGTGCCCTTTCATGAGGTTGGATGGGTTTATATAAGGAGTGGTATTGAGCTTAACTGATGGCTCTTAGGCAGGTCCTGAAAACTCCTCCCGAAACTTGTTAAACAAACCTCTCTTATTTAAGGGCAGATCAGTTTATATTGACCTTTTCCTTCCTTAATACGACTATGAATGTGTTTTCAACTTGAATGTGCTGGTTTGAGACTTCCAAAACCAAATAATTAGTAAATTTAGATAAATCAAAGTGTCTTTAAAGTTGTAAAACATTTGTGATCATTCAGTGATGTCAGTGCCATTCCAAATTGTGCAAACGGCTTTTCATGAGTTGGAAGGGTTTATATACAGGGAGTGGTAATGAGCTTAACTGAAGGCACTTGGCCAGGTCCTGACAGCTCCTCCCAAAACTTACTAAACCAACCCCACTTATTTAAGGACGGATCAGTTTCCAGTTTATTTTGACTTCTTACTTCCCTAATAGGACTATGAGCATTTTTTTTTTTACTTTAATGTTGAAGACTCTTAAAACCAAAAACTCTAAATTCAGATAAATCACAGTGTTTTTACAATTGTAAAACATTTGTCATCAATCACTGATGTCCGATATTTTGACTTCTTCTTGCCATATTTGTACAATGAAAGTTGTTTTTTTACTTGAATGTGTGTCAACTAGGGGTGTAACGGTACGCTAAAATCGTATTCGGTTCGGTACAGTGTCTTGGAGAGTTCGGTTCGGTTCATTCGGTTCGGTACAAAACAATAAGAACTTACATAATCTTTATTTTGAAAAGCTGCCAATACACAGTAGAATTCTTGCATAAAATAAATAAAAGTGACACATTTGGGTGATATTTTAAATAAATTGCACTCTTTATTAAGAAAAACACATTTTTTTAAATAAAAAATGAAATACTGCAACTAGTTAGGATAGATTAACCTATCCACATTTTCTGAAGAGAGCATAGATCTGGTTATAATATCTCCAGCAGTAGAAAATGTTAGATGTGTTGCCTGCCCGATCTCCGTGGAACAATGTCGGCATACAACTTTACATTTATCCACTCGTCTATCCCGTTATGTATTTTAACAGAGAAGCCAAAGTGTTCTCAAACACGAGACCGTAGTGAGGTGAGAGGGTCTTCAAGCTCTGGCTTCCCTTTCGCTTTTGCCATGTAATTTTCCTTCTCGCGCTCGTGCTCGTCAGTCAATAGCGTCTGTGCGGAAACTCGCCTAGGAACATTGTTGCGCTGCGCTTAATATCGCGCTGATAATACATTTATATCATTTAATAAAATACCGAATACCGAAACGGTACGCAAGTGTCCCGAACCGAACAGGCCGTACCGAAACGGTTCAATACATCCCCGTGAACCGTTACACCCCTAGTGTCAACCTATTGAATAATTCTAAATTCAGATAAATCAAAGTATCATTAAAGTTGTAAAACATTTCTCATAATTCAATGATGTTGCAAATAATGTTTATGATTAATTTAATTGTGTTGACGACCAATTTTGCTGAAAGTACTGAAACAATGGCTGAACTTTTCATCCAATTTTAGCAAAGATGTACAAAAGCCTTAAGACACTTGTAGAAATGAGTCAAACAAGCTGAGGAGAACTTTGGAATATCATAAGTTTTCTTGAGGTTTGCAGATTTCTTGTATTTTGCTGGTATATGCATGTTATATGCTCAAAAATGTATGGAAGTAAGGATTTATTTCCAAAAACAATTTATACAGTGGGGTCAAAAATGATTGAAATAGCTGTAATTTAACAGTTTAAAGAGGTGATCTTTCAGATCGGAGCTGACAGCTATTCCTAAAGCACCCTCATCCCTCTTTAGGATAATTCCCTGAGGGGCCTCCCCAGCTGCCCATTATGGGTAAGGTACACTGAGCATGTGCGTGGCCCTTTAGTCACTTTCTCTCATTTCTGATGGTGTAGGCGAACACGTGTCTGTCTCTCTCTTTCTGTGTATGTGTGGCCGAGCTGGTCCCTGTAGCCCCGCGGAGCAAGATTACACAGGATTAGCCCACAAAGAAGAGACCCAAGCTGCTTCCTTCCTCTCTGCCACCCAGTAAGACCATCCACCGTCCCAGCAGCCATTTTAAAAAGCATCTCCAATGTCCCCTCCCCCTGCCCCATTCATGCACCACTCCTGCCCCCCTGCAGCAGGCTGGATTAGAGACAAGAGGGAGAGAGTGATGGAGAAAGGAAGGAAGCGTGTTCATTTAAAAAAAAAAGAAGTGTCAACAAGCCTGGAGACCTGCATCCTTTACAAGCCAATAAGAATTGAATCCAGCATTTAAATTATTTTAATAGGTTTCAGTACATTGTAGCAATAAAATGCTTAAACTATTTAATTAGAAGTAAAATGTGGATGAGAGCTATTCATTTGGATCTTATAATCAACTTTCAGTCTCAATTCTTTTCAGAGAGGAAGAGTATTCAGAAATACTTGAAAAAGATTTGAGTCAGACCGACTGCCAAAACAAACTTGTAGCCAATGGGTCGTTAAGCTGACTTCGATTTTAGCTCCTTAACATTTTTTGATAAACCGCATGCAACTGCCTGAAGTCATCGGTGATTGTGCACGTGAGCTGTAGCGCCATTCCCTACACACAAAGTATGCAGAGAGTTGTTAGATATTAATAATACATTCTGTCAAGTTATGCTGTAAACATATTGTCTTATATCTTCAATTTTAAGAATATCTTACCGTCATATTTTTTAGTTATTCCACGCAGAACTTGTTTTTTTTGTTGTTTTTTGTTTTTTTGTAAAAACGCAATGTGTGTAATTGTGTATTAGGCTAATTTTCAGATTTTGTCTGCATTAAAAATTCTTTACATCATTATAGAAAATATTATTGAACGTAAGAATCCAAATAATAAGAATATTTTACTGTACCATTTTTAAGGTATTCCTCAACATTTTAAAATATACAAAATAAATGTGTTTAAAAAAGAAATAATGTAAATACTCAAAATACTATTTTATTATTAATTTATACTGTGTGACCATCCTTCAGTCCCATCAATGATTAGTTTTAAATCCAACTGAAATGTGGGAAAAGTTTGACGGAGCGGTAGAATTATGATATGAATTGTATGCACACATTGTGTACACAAGATGGGTTTGATTCCTATCCCTCCCCATTCATGGGAGGCATGGAAAAGCATGGACTGAATAAACAAATCTTTCTTTTTTTATGCTTCAGAGTATATAAATCTGAATTATATTGCACATGACAGATCAGCAGCATGGAATGTAACATGGGAGGAGAATAGAATTGAAAAACAGAAATTGTTTAATTGCATAATCCAGAGTTTATCAGCAGTTGACACCATTCAACAGCATAAATTACCCCAATCTAACTTTTGCTTACTATTTAGCAATGTATCAGTTGAAAAACAAAATATGTGCCCTACTGCACTCTGAATGTTTTTTGTTTGCTGTCCACGCCACAGTCATTTATAAATGTGCTACCTCTTTTTATCAATTTATAAATAATTTGTGAAAATAGAGCTACATGTTTTTAAACAACAAGGTGGGTTGAACTTTACAGCATTAAAAATATGTTGATATTCTGTAAATTTGATTACTGCACGTTATATAGTAAGACGAAAATGTATGTCAAGCAACTCCAAAGTGTTATACATATTAAAAAAGACAAAAATAGATGGAATCTCTGATCAATTAAAACAAATAAGAAAAAAGCATGACCCCGTGTCATAATTGGTTAATTTTCTAGGTCAAATGTAGAATAATAGATAATAATATACCTTTAATTATTTACTTTTTCAATCTCAAGAAGAAATCAATTGATGGTTAAATTAGTATTTTTCCGGTACATCTGATTCAGTGTTCTTCTGAAACGTCTATCCTCTTGTTTGTCTGAACTTTTTGCTCTGAAGATTTTCACACACAGATCAAAATGAGAAAACAAGTCTGTCTCAGCGCGGCCCTGCATACTCCAGACATCCATTTAACGCGGCGTCAGCCCAGTGAGTAATGGAAGAGAGAGAGAGGCTTGAGTGCAGGGAAAAGGGCTATAATGGGCCTTCAGGCACCTCTTCAACATCAGACACTTATCAGACTGCAGTCAAAGTCTTCACTGGTAAACACTGTCAAACACGGCTAAAAGGTGGCTTTTCTTTCAGTAACATGTACATCTATACAAACACAGAGTGAGTGCTTACCTTCTTCTTCTTTAATGCTGGGCTGTGGGGGGGTCGGCATCCTCTCGGCGTATGGGGCGGGGGGCTTCTGTGTCTCTGCGGCTGGAGCTCGCTCCGTAGAGACCCACGCCGGCTCAGCCATGTCCAAATCCTCACTGCTCACCGAACTCTCATCCTGTACGAGAGATGTGAGAGGGAAGGGGGAGGAGGAGAGGGAAGTCAGAGAGCTCAGGATATTCCGAGCACAAAATGAAGCTCACCCACCCCACTGCTGAGCTCTCTAGGTTCTCAGACAGGATCTCACTGCTGCATATCAACACAGAAGATTGTCTTAAGATTTCCTGTTCCTGCAATCACACTTTCATTACGCCGTATTCTTTCTCGAGCTTTACTCCACACTCTGGGATAGGCAAGGAGAAGAGTAGGGACAGAAGGAGGAGAGTCTTAAATAATTAGTGACTGTGAGGGGAGCTATTTTTAACCCTGTTGGAACCAAAACCCAAAAATGTCCCCACGGTGTAAAACGGACCGCCAAGGTGTATTGCTTTCTTCTAAAAAAACAAACAAAAACGAGCAACGTCATCAAAATATTATGTATTATGTATATAATCTAACTGTTTTATATAAAATATAAACTCGAAAACTCATTCCTAAAGTGCCTATGTTATTCATTTTTAAAATATAAACTGGCTGTTTTAGCTATTTTTATACAAAAAAAACTGAATTTCATCAATCAAATTTGCCTAGAGATATTTAATAAAATCTGTTGGTTTTGTTCATTTTTATTCACCAAAATTTGGTGAAAATAGGAACCATTTGTTAGATTTCTGAGCATAAATATTAAAGTTGCCATTAGTTCAGTTCCATGTTGTACACAGCAAAAACTGAAGTATACACTTTACTTACGAATTTTACACTTTTAGGGTATTTTTATTGAGAAAATATGACTTAAATTGTCTTGAGGAGAAGAAAATGCTCAATCTGATCAAACATTGTCTTGCTTCAAAGAATATTACTGACGTCTGATTTTAATATATTATAGGATGAATATAGTTACAACTCAAAAATGGGGTAAGAAATAATCTTAAAGTGCCCATAATATACATTTTTTAAAAATGACCTTTAATGCAGAGTGTAACATAGATGGAGGAACATTTGTTTTGAGTTTTGAATGTGAAAGTGCTCTGTGTATCGAGTCTTTAGCACAAAAGAGTCGACTCTGAGATGCTGAAAGGAGTTCTTTTACTCAAAGCATCGCCGTCACAATGTACTACACCCCTCCTACCACCGACACGTCATCCATTCACGTTTAAAACAAAGCTCCTCCTACTTTTAGTGCCAAGCTACTGGTATCCTGCAGAATTCCACATTTTCAGCTCATAAAAAAGGAATAGGATTACACAAACATGAACGATTCTGAATAAAAAAATGAGGCATACTTTTGATGCAAGAACCACGCCAAAAAAATGGTAGTTATACTTTGCTTTACTAATATTTTGTTATACTTTGCTTGCATAATATGGATAATCTACTCGATGATAATAATAATCATTTAACTGTAATAATAATCTAAATCTAGAATATTACATTATCAAACACTCCTTCAGACCAACCAAAAAACTTTTCAAATCACGTTCCCAAGAGACGCTCTCATCTCGAGCACATGCACCAGCACACAGATAATCACATCGGGCCTCAACAACCACACTACACGTCCTGTACCTGTATCTGTGTTCAGCGTTACCATGGCAACACGGCGAGAGCTGACTGAAAGAATTACTGTAATCATCAGCGTGTGCATCAGCAATGCAGGTGTGTAGATGTCTATGAGTGAGGAGGGGACCATGATGATTGGAGAAATATCCTGGGACACCATGAGATCAACTCCTCCTCACATGGATATAGTAACAGTTGTCCCAATCCGCTGTGAGATTCCAATAAAGAAAAGTCATTCATTTATTTCCTGTGTTCATTTCCAGGCAGCTCCCACTTTTAAAGAAAATATTCTTTTTCCATGATGTCTTGAATCAGGGTGTTTGAGTGGCTCTGATTGGCCGGCCATTTTGAATATTCATGCAGTCAGCTCAATCAGAAAAAAGAGAAGATTATAGGCAAAAACACGGGCAGTTTAAACGTTTATAAAAGAACAGTTTTCCAAAACTTTTCCACAGATGAAAAGCTTAACTTGTCTAGTGAATAGCAGACTGCAAGCTGCAGCTGTGAAACACAACTGTTGCTTCACTGGTGACATCTTTAGATGCAGAGTTCATCGCGGAGATTGAGTTGGCATCCTTTGTTGATAAAGTGTTGTCAAAGACTGGGTGTAGAGCTAAAACAAGCTCTTGTTTCACAAAGTGTCTGCTCTAAACAGAGTTTTCCAGATCTGAATCGTAAAAATACATTTGTTTCGATAAATGGACGCATTTTGAGATGTGAAACTTGAATGAAAACGTTTCCATTACATTACAAACACAAGGTTTTGTTGCTATACTTTTAAATGTGTAAAAAATACATTTAGCAAGAATGCATTAAATTAATTAAATTCTAGATCGGTAGAATCCTTTTGTCATCACTGGGTTCTAATTTAGCTCAGTTGCCTGTCAGACTATCAATGCATCCTATTAAATCTTAGAAACATGTGGCAGAAATCCTGAAAGTGGACTGTGTCTGAAGTAGAAATTCAATGTGCACACACACAACATTATTTAGACTACTCAACAGTCTAAATAATGATTTTCAAGAAAGATATTAATACATCTATCAAATAATTTAAAACTTGCATAAAATAAAATGAAAATACAACATAAAAATACAAGTAAATAAAAAAACACAACATATTCCACATATTAGTGTCAATATTGCCATTAATATAGTGGTACATTAAAACACAATAGATATTGTTCAGATAATATCTAAATATCTATAAATATCTATCTAGATTTATAGTTCTCAGTAAAAGTAGCAAAAATAAACAAATAATAACAATATTATAGTGTTGTCTTCCTCACTTTAATTAATTTTTATTTTCTTTGTTACTAAAGAAAATAGCACCGCAAGAAACGCTGTTTATTTATAGCACAAATATTCATTTTAATAAATAATGTGTTATAAACTTTCTATTTATTAAACATTTAAATTAAATATTAAATTATTTATTAATGATGATAAATTAAAAATATTGTATTTCTGCTTTATTTTACTTTTTTCAACAGCTATTTTTGATTAGCTGCTGTTTCTAGTTACTTGAGCTACATTATTATAAAGGTAACTTATTCCCATGCAAAGTTACTATCGTGTTATATCGTGTTAACAAATCAAAACTTTTCTTAAGCTTGTTGTAGGACAATTTGAGAGAAAACTATCAAAATCCACATATAATTGTAAATCGTAGCATTAGCGTAGTGGAAACACAATTAAAAGAAATGATAAATTTACATTCAATCATACAATTGATTTTCAAAAAATATACCAAAAATAAATGAATAGTAATAATATAGCATTTTCTTCCTCATGAAAGTGAGAATTCAATTGCTTGTAATGAAAATAAAATAATATTGAAGAAAAGTAGTTCCATTATTCCCCTCACTATAAACAACGATCCTTAAAATGATGTGTTGTTAACTTTCTACTGATTAAAATATACACACTCATTTTTAAATTACTAATGATGCTCATGTTTAAATGAATATGATTTTATGCAGATTTTTCTATTACGAAAAACCTTTTACCAATGCTTTTTAAAAACAGACATTTCTCCT
The DNA here is from genome assembly GCA_007224835.1 of Danionella cerebrum. Lineage (NCBI taxonomy): Eukaryota > Metazoa > Chordata > Actinopteri > Cypriniformes > Danionidae > Danionella > Danionella cerebrum. The sequence goes on from SRMA01023914.1 coordinate 193,113, forward strand.
AATTAACCCAGAGAAGAAACTAAAGAAACAGGCATCCTCCAAATACAGCATGAAGATCTGATTTCACTAACCTCACAAACATCCTCAAATCCAGGGATTACTTTATCCTCGACAGTGTTCATGATATCTCTCTGGTACCTTTGTTTCCTCCAGGTTTCAGAACAAAACATCACATGCGCCCTCACCCCAGAAGTTCCATGAAATGGGCCAATTAAAACTTAGCATGGCAGATGGAGAAAGTGCGGCAAGCCTGAGAAATTCACTCAATAACAGACGGGAGATGGTGCCCTGTGCTTTCAGAGCCCTCGAACCATCACCTAGCCTCATAATCAGAGAGATGTTGATTTGTTATTGTTCTAGCCTCTGCCTGCCCCATCACTAATCCAAACCTTAACGTCTGATTGGCTGATGGGGACTGTTGATCCCAGTATGCACATGTAAGTACAACACACAAAATGAGGTATTCTGAATTCTTTATTTAACGCTACACAGAACGGTGGCACTATTTTACTGTAACGTTATGTAAATGTGCTGCTAATTACAGCCTATAGTGTAGCTCAGAGCACATAGTAAAAGGTGTGTAGCGCCTGATTTGATTTTATTGTATTTGGTGCAATGGCGCCCTCTGCCTACGGGTCTGCAGGTTACAATGTTACAACGAACTGGATAATTTCAATCATGAACTCCTTTTTTTTCTTGACCACTTCAGGGTCACAAAAGCAAGGTTTACACCCGGGACGAGTCACCAGGGCAATTCCAAATATCTGAAGAGTAAAATACATGGAATTCTACACCCAAAAATAACACAAAGTACCCGACTTCGGCTAAATATATTTTCTTTTTTTTCCACGATGGATCCTTTACTGAACAGAAAGTTCAAAGAGCAAAGTTGCTTAAAAAACTG
>SRMA01023915.1:0-17623 GCA_007224835.1 Danionella cerebrum
GCTAAAGGCCTCCATACACCAGTTCGAATTAAGGGTTGCACGAATATTCGGATACAATGGCGCTCCCTGCCTGAAGATGGGTTTGTGGTACAATAGATGCCCTCCGCGCCACACAGGGAAAAAGGAAGGAAGAAGACAGAGAAGACGAAGAACTATTTCTTTCCCGCTTACTGTACGAAGTCTCTATGGCAGTGTGAAGCTCCTTTTTTGTTGGCACCACTCATTCGGTCTGATGTGTGATGTCACATGGGTGTCCATGGTGTATTGGCCTTAGGTCAGGAGCAAAACAGAGAGAAGACGAGGCAACCAAAAATCCAATATATTGCCACTTGCTCCACCAATCGCTGAGAGAGGTACTTCTAGCCCTGGTCCTGGTTTTAAAATTCCCATTACTTTACTGATTTTGCTCATCCTCAAATGTAGCGGACACTAAGCCCCCAGTGACCAGAACGAATGTATCAGTCAGTGAGTGTGAAAATTAATTTCTCACCAAACATTTACAGTTCCATACATTTTCTAGGAACAATGTCTTTTTCACTTGCTTGTCGTCCCAGTCACCTATCAACTCGTCAACACGGCTTTCCTTCCTGATAGAATTCAATCCCTCTGAGTGCTTCCTTAATAGCGATGTAGAGCGTGAAGAATTAAGGGAAGATCTTGATGATCTCGATAATGAACACAGCTGACCATTTGTAGTGAGATCACATAAAACGCTTCATAAATGGTGAAATAAAGGTGAAAACGGGGCCATATTGCACATGAATCTATGTAATGTTTTGCATCTTGCTGCCTTTCCCCCAATGAATCTGGGTCTGTAATCTGAGTAGAACTGTAGTGTTCAAAGGTTTCTCTGACCGCAGGGTTCAATGTTGTACTCATGTGATGTCAGTAAATGGCCGTTGAGATATGTTGACATAAGAGGCAGAGTAAGCACAAACAAAAGATTTCTACATCATGTTCCTAGTGTTGTGTGATAAAGTTGTGCAACAGTCTTTCAACTCGATCTCAGATGAGCAAAACAGTGTCTGAGCTGTCACAAGCTAAGCCAAAATACAGTTAACACATCTATTACACATTTATTTACACATTCAGTGTTCGGAATGGAATTCTAGCTGTCTATTTTAAGACTTGACCGTATTCTGTCCAATGTTTCCAATGGAGGAATTGAACCGTTTTGAACTTGAAACTTTTTTTTTTCAATCGTAATGCGAATCCAGAACACATTTCTGTCCCACCACCAAATCTTTCATGTACAGGGACCTTTAAAAACAGTTTGACAAGGTTTTGGCTATAAACATGTTGATTTGCATGGACAACCCTTGAACTTGTCAGTCACAGAAGTGAATCTTTACTTGAACTTGACCTGAACTCGGCTTGACCTCATACTTAAAAAAATATTGGAGTATAGTCCACTTTATCAGAGTATTTTTGCTCCACCCCTTCCATGACGTAATAGAGTGTGCCATAAGATCAGGAAACATCTGGAAAACAACAATGAATCCCGAATGCGGGATGTTGGGCTTTGCTTGTTGGATTATGGATGTATTCCACAAGTTCTTTAGTGAGAAGTTGCGAATGGCTAAAAGGCAGTCTCAAGCGTGAATGGAACAAACACGTGTGACTGTGTGTACCACGGTTTGCGCGGTTCAATGACACAAGCAACTACGACTCTCACGGACCAATCACCGCTCACGTTGGTCATGCTTACTCAGCCAATCAAGAGAATGGTGTCAGTTCAGAGCAAAAGTGTCCAGAAATGGTATCGGTTCCATGGCCCCAACACAATGGAAAAGCCTTTAAGCCACACTGAACTGTAACCGTGTCGCGCAGTGGAAAAGCACCATTAGCTTCCTTCTATACTGGTTCCATTGACGAAAATTTACAAGCCCTTCCATTGATTTTTGCGGGGGACTTCGTACCCAACTTGCCAGATCCACTAGCATACTAGCATCCAACTGGAACGGTCCCCTTTAAATTGGTATATGAATGTTTAGGGTCCTGAGGCGTGATAAAGATGCCACAAGACAGCTGCGCCTTCTTAAATTAGAGTAAAAATATTATTTTAAAATTCCAAATGAGAAAGATTTGATGTTCTAACTCCATTTTAATCATTGCAAACCCTCTTGAATAAAAGTATGCCCAAAGTATCATCATGTTGCATATGCAAATATAATCATAAATTCAGTAAGCTCATTGGCTTCTAAGCTGACTGTGCATATATAGCATATTAATGCATGTTATATATCCGTGCAGACTTTTTGCCCAGTTGGATTTGGTGCAGATATGATGGGAATTGGGGATTATTCTACATGCATTGCATTCTGGGATCCTTTATTTGGCCCTTTGTGCATCTTGGCAAAAGTAGTAGGTCATCTGGGTATCTCCTTCATACTGTGCACAGAGCTGGAGAGTAGCAGGTTAGTGTGCCATTCCGAACATAATCCTACTGAAAAACACAAGAAAATTCATCGTTTTTTTATTTACAGAAAATCTTCAAAACCCTTACATTCACTTTAAAGAATAAAAATAACCAATCAGAGGCCAGTTTGACTGATTAATCCTTCTCAGAGATAAAGCATTGTGTTATTAAGCAAGCAGATATGTTTTCAATCTTGCAATGGATTTAATCTGCAAGTTTTTTTTTATTTTCTCATTTCCTGGGAAGACGAGGCTCTCAGATGTAAACGCTTTGATGGAATCAGACCTGTATGAGGAATTGCTGCCATGTTAACAGGATTAATTAGCATCTTTTGTGTCAGACAGTAGTGAGATTAGCAGACGGGCTAGAAACAAAGAACAGCCCAGGAAATAACTGGCGTGAAGAACGTAACGATAACGAAGCCGTGAGCGAAGACAGATTACCCTGCCGTGTTTTAGTTCACTATTAAAGAAAGCTGCATGAACGATGTTGGGATGTTTGAGACGAGGCAAACTTCCTGTTAAAGTGGCGGCTTGAATCTCCAAGCGAACCCAATGCTACTTTCCACCAGAAAAATGTAAATGACTTGGGCACAACATCTACACATTTTCTTGAGAAACCCATGCGAGATTTCTTCAGAAACAAAAGCTGTTCTCTGCTTTTCTTTCCTCACGTTGAGTCCAAAGCAAATGACGCTCTTATCAATGTGCTGCAGGGGAATACTTTTCTATTTGAAGTGTTTGTTTTATAAATTATTGTAAATGAAAGCTCTGTGGGCTGAGGCTTGGAGAGGTATGTGAACATGTCTATGGTTTATGAAGTTAAGTCTTAAGCATCTTAGATAACAACTGTAAATCAGTAAATGTTCATTGTAAAGACTTGACGTTTCCTGTCTCATAATTTCAGGAGGATACATGGAAAACAACAATGGTCTACAATAGATAGTCTTTTATTGGATAGGTCTGGTTACCAAAATAATTTCACCACAAGATATCATCGTGCATTTCTGATAGACATTGTGCAAGATGGCCATCGCAGTCCATCTGTGTGAACCTGGAAAACAAAAACATAGATATTTGAACAACTGCACTTTAAACCAAACACAAACGTTGGATTCTATTTCTACTTAGCCATACTAGCTGTGTAGCCTGAGGGATGTCTCCACTGCAAAACAAAAGGCTTTAAATCAAAGTAACTATTTAAAATTTACTTTAAAATTATGAAAAGCATAATTTTATGGTATACCCCATGTATAGGTCATTTAAATCACTATTTTTTTTCCAGGAATTATGCGCCATGACATCCCAATTTTCTTTTGTTAGCAGAACCAATTAGCAAATATTGGTTCGTAGGGGTGTCCCAATTGTTTTTTCATGCTTTCAACCCTTGCATTTAACCCTCGGTTTCAGGAGCTAGGAGAGAGAAATGAAACTCAGCCCATTCATGCAGCAGGTCGTCTCTTTTTGGTTGTATGAATGAGTTTGAAATACATAAAGAAGCATAGATTACAATCTTGTTTTATTTGATTTGGGTCGCTTTATTACATGGATCAAAATTAAAGTCAAACTTTTTACGTTGTATTTGCGTCCACATCTGAACCATGAAATCTAATTAATTAGAATTTTACCATCTGTGTGGCACTGATTCTTATTTTAATGTTTACACAGCTTTCAATCTTTAAAAAAAGAGCACTAAACAGAAGAAATGAGATTTTTTTGGGGATAAAAGGTGAGTGTACTTCTCAACTTGTCACCAGTTAACACAGATTTACTACCACAAACTAAAAAAAGAGCAGAAACTCATGAAAGAATGTTTAAGACATATCTCTCCCCAGGTTAAAGACAGATTACTCCATGAATAAATGTATATCCTCTTATTGTGATGTTAGATCACATAAACAATGTGCTTAGGGATGATTCTTTCAAACATATGCTTCATTACAAGAGCAGGATCTGTTCAATACATCAGCAGTGGGAAATTGCACAAAAACATTAAATTGGATTTGGGCACCAAGACTTGCAGTTAGAACATAGTATAAAAAGAGAACACTGGAGAGAATGAAACACCATTTGTGTTTCCAATCTCAAACTGGAGGGTGCTAAAGCAAATCCCTTCCTCTGTTGCACAATGAGCAGTTTTGGACCTGAAGAAGAGTTTTGTCATGACTCAAAGTTATTGATCCCTCGGTGTCTTTCAAATGGCTTTTGGGAAGAATACTTGTTGATGTAAGATTTGGAGCGCGGGTTGTTGATTAGTAACTTTTGCAGTTAAATCTGTTTATAATGGAGCGAATCCCTTGTATTCACTCAAAAACACTGATCTTGAACAACTTTAATTGTTTATGCTCATCCTACATGAATTTATCATGCAAAAGAGACCTTCATAAAATGTCCACAAATTTAAAACTGTGTTTTATGCCACTTAAGTACTTTTTAATAGCATTGATTTTGTACAATTTACTTCTAAAGACAAATTGGAAATCAATCTAAGTGGCCACTCCCACAGCATTTCTGGATTGGTCTTTGCCATTATGAACAGGTATTCGCTAACCAAATGCTAGCCAGCTTCTGCAGCTTTTGTGTGTGACCTGGGTACATCTTTCCACCTGGCATAGCTGGTAAGGATAATAAATTGAGCTTAAAGGGGAGGATAATGATATTAACTATGAATATCATGAATATCAATATCATTATAACAAAATTACTGTCCTTATGGAATTACCAGACAGAATGTTTTATAAATCTGATGGCATAGTTTTACAATGACTAAAAGACCACCCGATGTAAATGGCCAAATCTCTCTAAAGTTTAGCATTATAAGCTTAAACCATATGATTTCATTTAAATCATTTCCTTTGACTCTTGGTCAGAACTTTTTCCATTTTTTTTCCCTTGCCAAGAAGTGTGCATCTGAATCGGTGGGCTGTGCGCTAAGACTGGACTTCATTGAACGAGGTATTTTTACAGGACAAATATTCGACCATTGTGATCTTTGGCCAAATCACCATTATGTGCCATATCAATAAACACTAAACATGTTCCGTTAGTTTAAAGACCTCTAAACACCGATCCAAACATGCCTCGTTCTAAAACCATGGGCGCCAACAGGAGCTTACACATTGGACCGAACAAGTGTCAACCAAAAACACTTTTTTTGTCAAACGACTCCTTGTGATCAGCCACCAACAGTAGAAACCGCTCGACATTCATGAGTTTTTATCCATGTTTTCTTTAGCTTTTCTCCTATATCCCCATATAGTCCATCTGTTGTAACCCCATCTTCAGGCAAGGAGCATCATTGCATATTTCCATTGCCTTCAGACTTTGCCTTTTGGCCTAAGTTTAGTCTAGGTTAAACATTTTTACACCTACATTTTATTATATGTATATTTTGGCTGTTAGCTATACACGTCACTATTCATAATAGTCTATTTAATATGTATTTTTTTTTAATTGGTTCAGTTTTTAGCTTGTTTTGGGGAGTGAGTTTGTAACATTTATGACAAGCTTGCATCAGAATTCGTATTGTTGCAGCAATGCACACATTTTTATCAAAAAAAGCTGTTGACGACAGCTGGTTTTAATGTAAAATAGAGCTCTATATCTATGCTAAGTTTGTTACACAGCTACCAAAAAAATCTGAGCTAATCTACAGCTCTGATGACTGACTATTTAATTAACCGAACAGATCAATCTTCGTCCTCATTAGAAGTCATTGATTTACCTCTCAAAAGTTTGGGTCACATTTCACCACAAAGTAATTTGGAAGACATCCCCAAACTTCTTGTGTTCTCATTAGAGCTGGAGATTTTTTTCCCACACGTAACTCCTTTTTCAATTGGATTCAATCTACTTCATTATTTTGGTTATGTTGCCTCAGAAAGGCAGATCCTAAATCCCTGGAACTCCACTTGCATTTATCTGTGTATAATCTCTTTCCCTCCTTCCTTTCCTCTCTAATCCGTTTTCCAACCCAAATGTTTTGGTGCTTCCCAGCAGCAAACCTCCAAACCATTCTGTGAATCTCCATGTGCCAACCCACCATGATTTCCATCTCCTCACCAACTCTGCCCTCGGAAACTGCTGCTCTATATCTGCTCTCTCTTTTTATCTGTCCGTCCTCAGACAAGAGCCTCCATTGTGTCTCTGTCGCACACCGCCTGTGTTTCGCTCGCCAATGTACACACAGCAGGCAGCAAGCGGGCAGTGGCGCACGCCAGTCCTGCACTCTAAACACACTGCTCCCTTGTTCTACACTGCCCACCATGCAGAAGGACAGAATCTGTGACTTTCTGACCCCCTTCTCATGAATAACCATCCTTCATCCTGTTACTCAGCCCAAGTATACAGTCTGCCGAGTTTCAACACACTGTTTCCTCTTTCTAAGAAGTGCTCCAAAGTTCATGAGCAGAGAAGATCAGAAAAAGGGTTTTGGGAGAGATGCCATTGGTTAAAGATGGCCGCAAATTAGGTTGAGATAAACCGTGATTGTTTAATGCATCAATTAGAAGCATTGTAAGAACCAGATACCAATCGGGTAAAGCATCCATTACAATGAACCAAAATGCAAAGAATAAGCTCTTTGGCACCACCAGCTGCTAAACAATGCTATGTGAAGAAACATGTTTTTATAAAGCATCAAGTGAACATAACTCCCGTCTGAACTGGATCCTGTGCACCACATCTGCCAGGTTGACATCACTTCCAGGAGTGCTTTACATAACCATGGCTGTGATTTCCATCTGGGAGCGCTCCACGAGCACCCGCAGCCCAAACACTCGAATCCATTTCATTTAAGGAAAATTAAATATCTTCCTCCAACCAATGACTAATTTCTTTTTGGCCATTTGAAGAAGGTGAGGGAATGTGTGATTCCATCCACCAGCACTTCATTGGACTGATTAGTAAAGCTGTTTTGCCAAGGGGTTCGAGGGAGAGAGAGAGAGAGAGAGCAGTTGAATGTTCTGGCATCTCTGGTGCCAATGCTGATCTCAGTCTTCACGGTTTTCCAGAGTACCCTTCTACTCTAAACTGACAGAGCTTCACAATGCCTACAACCTCATTTGAGATGCTAGACTCCAAACTACCTGAACTCAAAAACATTGAGATTTTACTACAAGGCTTAACAATAAGATTTATTTTCTTGAAAGAAATGTCTGCCTTTGGAGTTGTGTGGTGGTCTACTAATTCGACTTAACTCTAGTTATTCCTCTGAAATAAAGGCCAAACTGGCTTCGAGAGGAGATTAAGTCGTGAATTGGTTAGCCAGCTGCTCATTCCAAGCCCAACCCCTCTCACAGAGGCATCCTATCATTATTATACACCAAAAACCCCTACACCGCACAAAGCATCGAAATGTTACTTTACGACTTCATTCACGAGGGGGATTTGGGCCTGGGTTTATTAGGCGAATGATATCTTCGCCTAAACTATTCTAAGATTTACATCTTTATTCTAAAATATCAACATCTGCAACAAAGGAAACGTCATTTAAACATTAATATTAAGGCTCAGTACCGTAATAAAGAGTCACTCACCCTGCAGGAAACGCCATTAGACACATCGGGCAGCACTCCAGTTGTGGTTTAGACTCTGATGCCATTCTTTCTGTTCCTGATTTTGTTTTCAAACCTGATCCAGTTTCTTCAAGGCTTGGTTTCATTCCCAATCCAGATACGCTTGCTCCCAAACTCGTGCCCAATCCAGACCTGTTTGCTGATTCTGCCTCCTGTCTGTTTCCAGATTTAAATCCCTGTCCTAACCCAGAACCGGTTGCCCCTGGTTTTATTCCCAGAGCAGTCACAGATCCAATTGCTGAATTTCCCTCATGTCCTTTTGCAGATTTAGTTTCCTGTCCGAATACAGAACTAGTTGTTCCTGAATTTGTGTCCAGTCCAAGCAATTTTGTTGATGATTTAACCTCCTGTCCATTGCCAGATTTAGTTTGCAGTCCTAATTCAGAACTAGTTGCTCCTGATCTTATTCCAAGTGCAAACCCAGACCTTCTTGCTTCTGAACTTCCCTCCTTTCCTTTTACTGATTTAGGTCCATGCCCAAAGTCAGATGCTTTTGTTCCTGATTTTGCCTCCTGACCGGTCCCAATTATGGTTCTCTCCCCAAATTTGCATCCACTTCCACTTGACTTTCCACTCAGTCCTAATCCAGACACTTTTTTTCTTGATTTTATCTCCTGGCCCATTCCAAATTTTGTCCCACTTTCTGACACAAATGATTGTTGTACCGTTTTTACTTCTTCACCAACTTCAGATTTTGTTCCTTGTTCTAAACTAGATCCACTTGTCCCTGTTTTTGCCCATAGTCCCACTCCAAATGTCCCTGATTCAGATTGACCTGCTGCTTGTTTAGGTTCCAGTAATATTGCTGAGCCTTTTGCCAGAGATATTCCAGGGTCGGACCTTCTGGATGCAGCTGCTTTTGATTCCACTTCAGATTCTCCCCTGTTCAACACATTCCCCACTAGGAAAAATGTGTCACTCTGTTTATCCAACAATCCACAATCATCTGACACTGACGCATTCTCCTGATCAGTTGAAGATGCCTCCCTAGCTTGATCAGAGCTGGTCGGAGGTTCAGACTTCTTGGTGTTTTTCTCCACTGAAGATGGTGAAGGGTTCTTGAAACCACTCGCTGGTGGTGAGGGATTTATGTCTCGATCTACTTCACTCCATCTCAAATCACTTAAACATTTAGCCTGAGGTTTCTAAGAAAACATGAAGAGAAAAAAATGACAAGAGAATCCTTGTGCTGATTGAAACTTGTTTGCATAAGAAGTAAATTGCTAGTTGGGTTGGTGGTGAATCATCCTGGTGTTGAAGTGAATCAATAGCATAATGATCGGAAACGTACCAGAACAAGGACATGATAATCCAAGCAGGTCCAAAGGCACAGATTACCATCAACTATCATAAAACACACCTGATCATACTAATGAAGGTCTTTTAGCTTCACCGGAGATCATTCATGTGTTTATTGAAGCAGAGTCGAAACTAAAATATGCAGAAGGGAGGCCCTCTGGGACCAACTTAGTACATCCTTTAAATAACTGTCACTGAACCAAACCCAAACCTAAAAAAAACTTTAGGTTCTCATCTAAATATTTGGGATCGGTGCCTCGTGTTCATTGTATGTTTTAAGTAATGAGACACCAAATTTGATCCTATTAATTTAAACATCCACTGCCTAAACATACTGCTCTGCCTCAACCGCACACTATTGCCCTTTTCCAGATTCTGCAAAAGTGACATCCATCCTCTTGTCTCCATGGAAAATAACATCGAGTGTACGTTTCCCATGAACGGAGGGAAAAAATTAGACTCAATATTTCACAATAAGGGGCTGGGTCCTGGTTTTGTTTTAAGAACCCAAGTTGACATTTATTTTGTTCATAGGTGACATTTTAATAACAATGTGGGAATTTCTTTGTAATGTATCTGCACAAGCATAAATATACATTAATATTTACATAATATAAACATGAGGCCTGAAGCCCAGCAAACACTCAAATTGTAAAATTTAATGTAACCTTTATGAGAATTGTTTTTACTGAATAAAATGAACTAATTTTACTTACTTTCCTTTCTCTATACTAAATATTCAAATAATCGTAGAATGTCAGATGAGACAAAGAACATTTAAAATTGATTTTCTGGTGGAAACTATGAATACGAACAAAATGGCCGCTTGTGCACGATGTGATGACACCTCCCACTCTATAGTATCACGAGGTGATAATTTACTGCAGCAATTTGTATAAATCACACAAGGAAAATTAATGGAGAAAATTAGTTCTTGTGGTTCTAAAACAAAGGCTCACTGATATTATTATTACTTCACCTGATATTACCGATACTTGGCTGTGTTTTTTTAAATTTTTTTATCTAAAGCAGACTGTTTAATGATGGTATTAATTCCCTACAGAACACACATATTTTCTGAATAATCAGTGTTACCGTTGATGAAGGTGAGGGGAGCGGTGGGACCAATTCCTCCACATCCGAATCTAAGTTTGGACAGAAAGCTTTCAGGGTTAGAGCCCAGATTCTCTCCTCATCGCTCAGCTCCGAACTCTCCCACCATTTCTCCCTGGAACACAAACACTCGATTGACATGTAATCATTATAGCAGCGTGTTCCAGGATTATATTGTAAAATACAAGCAACTTACTGCCTGGTCGTTGATGCTGTCCCAGAGCTGCTTCCCTGCACCGAAATCCTGGCGTTCCATCGCGGCTGCAGCTCAGATCTTCTCTCTTCACAAGCGGATTTCTTCCTTTTTAGTTTAGACATCGCTTTCATTTGGTTGTAAACATGAATACTGGATCAGCATTAAACACAGGTCAGCCGACCAAAAAAAAATACGCGGGAGTTTCTTTGAACTACTTCCGCGTTTTGTTTTCAAACGTATTTTTTCGGTTGACTTTGCGCTACGTTTACGCAGACCAATGGTTTCCTAATAAAAATATGTTCTACACTTTTATAATTCTAGCATTACGTAATAAAGGGCATTGCTATTTATGAATTTAGTACACATTGTGTTTAAGAATGTTAGTATAAGGTAAGAAAAGAGAGCAATTGTTCTCTAAAATCTGTTGGATTTGTTAAAACATATTTGAAAGGGATTAACCAAGCCAAAGTCAAATACTGGGAAGGCATTTCAGGGAACACCAACAAAAACATCATAACTGTCAGGCCAGCGGGGGAAATGAGTAATAAAAAAGAAGACTGTGTTATGTGTGATCCTGTGTGTTTCTCTAATGATCTTAGTTTAATTTTTACTAAAATAAGAGCCAAAACTTGTGGGTGTTCTGCACCCATGATCCTTTAAACCCTACACAACTCAAAGTATTCATCAGACTGAGTCTGCAAAGTAGTCTAATTATTAATAAGATAATCGTTTAACCATTAACTTTAGCTTATATGAAGCTTAATATAATTATTTTTTTCTACCAAAAAATAAAACGTAAATGCAGCAATGGATAAGTATGTTATAGTGAGTCAATGGAGTTCTCCTCATTGGGAATTTATGCTTACAAGCCATGTGTCCAGCTACAGCATGGCACCAACCATGTCCCCCTGTCTTTTTTAGTAACATTTGAGATATTAACAAAAATTCAAGAGCTGTTTAACTAATAAAGTATTGTGATCTTGATGCAGTTTTTTTTTTTACGGAATAGGAATTATTTATGCTAGAATTTACAAAAGATCTTTGTTTGCTATCCTAAGTACATTGCAACAAAAGGCTGTTGAATAGAGAATAATCTTAATATTGGCAAAAATATGGCTTGCTTCTTCATCATAAGAAAAACAAATGAACTTAATAGTGAGCTTAGCTGCTCTGAGAGGAAACAAGATGTCATCGCTAACTGTTACCTGCACGACGGGGCAATCTGACCAGTGTTCCTCTCTTTTGTTTAGCAAATGACTTGTTCTTTCTCCAGGATTTCAACAAAATGTAATAATCAATTGTGCATGTTTTAACAAAACATTGTTTAAATCTCATTTAAATAACTTAAGGTTAATTCATCCTCATACCCGCATGTTCCATGGAACACCCTGGACAGGTCGCCATTCCATCGCAAAGAAAATATTCGACAACATTATACAAGCAAATGTGCTTAAGTAGAGCGTCAGCAGATGGCAGTACATTTTCTTTGTAAATGTAACATGTCTACTGAGTCCTCAATGGTTCAGTTGATGAAAGGATGTGAGCACAGTTTTTAGAAAACACACAGGCTTTGGAAGCCATGACTGCTCACAAGCTAAATGGTGGTATCTATTCACAGGTAGCTGACCACAAGCAATGAGGTAGGATTCTAAGAAATCCTGATGTTTTAAATCATTTTCGGATACACACCAATACCGATAAGCCACATTTCAGTTCAAACACCTTGAAAGTGCGATACTCATCAAAGGTCTCCTTTAAGAGCCCTCCAGTATTTATTTCACGATGCAAGGAACCCACACAGGCACACAATCAGTGTCATTCCATCGTGAAGGAACATATGCAGAAGAGACCTCTTCCAATTCTGGTGTTTGTGCACCACTTACATAAATGATTTACTTGAGGTGCCTTCACTCTGAGCTCTGGAGAGGGTGAGCAAAGATTTGGAACGGTCTCTCTTCTCAGGATGAGAATTCCAGAAGGTCCTAATGCTGACACTGATGCTTTCATAGCCACACAGTTTGAGAGAGTACAATAGCAGATGAGGTTTCAGAACAGGGATGGAGATGCGGTGACTGCATCCAGGAAAGAGAGCTTATGTCATTAGAACTGCTGTGAGCCAATGTTGTGAGCCGTCGCCATGGTAGCCTGTTGAAAAATGTAAAAATAGCAGGCGCTATCCAAGTCTTTAGAAAAGCAAGTTTCACAGTGTGACGTTGAATGAGTGTGAGATGGAGGAGTATGGGAAAGATGTAGACCTATAGGTATTGGCTGGTACTGATTTTGGTCTGTCTGTTACTTCTTTAAAAGGACCAGTTAAGACATTTGTGAACTAGGAATAGTTTTTGTAGGGGGGACTCTTATTCTTTTTTATGTACAATATAAGTGTAATGTGGTATTTCAAGAGTCTGGTCAGATGCAAGAGAGTTGCCAATTAGGAAATCAGTTCCAAATAGCAATTTGATTGCACCACCAAACCAAAACAGCTACAATCAAAACACTAGAGCTCCAAATCCCCCCCCCCCCCAAAAAACAAAACAAAAACAAAAACAAAAAAACAATACAGAACAGCAAAACCTACGTACATTAACCTTTTCAAATTCAGGGCATTTGTGAGCATTTTCTACTACTTTACAATTTGCTCAAATAAATAACCTTTAAAGCTGTTTTTTTTTGTGGCAGTGCGACATTTTTTCAATACATCTCACAACAAACAAATTAAATGCAATTCCAAGCATTACATTTTGTCATTTTTACTGCAAAAATGTTTAAAAATGAGAATGAATCGTTTACATACAAAAATCAAACAAAACAAATCGCTCCTAAACCTTTTACACTGTGTTTTTTTGTGCCAGAACTTAGAAAAACACAAGCTGTATCACAGATCTTGTACTTCCGATGGTTATCCTTTTTTTCACCACTAGATGGAACTGATGGCACCGATTTAGGGTCTGTAAAATTAAACTGAAAGACTATTGTGCATTTTTTTACCTTTTTTATTTGAATAATCAAATTACCGGTATTATAATTCTTGTAACGTTCATTTATCAAAGCTTTATTTATGTTCATTTAAAACCAGAAATATCAACAATTTATTACGCAGTGCATGCTTTTTTTTAACCAATCGCACAACATTTTTCCTAAATTGAAAACTGTTCATTCCAAATAAGCTCAAAATCTACATTTCCTCATGTAACCAACTCATGAGGTCTAACAATGTAGCTTTATGCCAAGTTAGGAAGCAGACATGACCTGCAGGTCACATTTCACAAAATGAGTCTGACAGAGCTCTTCGGGGCCTGTATCTGTTTCCAGATCTCTGCCCCTGCCAGGCTGCCAGTGTGTAACCAGAGAAGTTGTGTCTCCTCAGAGAGAGATATGGGCACAGGCCCTTGGCAGAATGATCAAGCTTCAGCTCTGGTCTTTCTCAAAAGGTTATAGCTCTGACAGTAGTGACTTGTCAAACAACTGGTACACTGGCAGAGCTGAGAAAGAGGGACCTATAGCCCCGTACATCTAGTCTGTTTACGGAGCACCAGCATTTATCTTGAGTTTCTTCCCATATTGTAAGTTTTGGACAGCCTTCACATTCTGCAGGATGATGCACTGCTGCTTAAAATGTTTTGTTTTTGTCCTTTTCAACTCAATATCATTCTGTGACGTTAGGGTGAGACATGCAGCCAGTTTTTCGAGGAGTGGTGTGCTATTACTTTTGGTACAGCAAGCATATTCCTACAATTGTATATACATTTTATGTCTATAATTGCCCAATGAAGTCAAATCCATACAAACATTTTGGACAAACTGTTTATGAGCCAAAAGTTAAGCTCTGGCTCTGTGGGGAAGTGGGTGTTTTAATACCCACACTTTTCTTAGGTTTAGTGTTAAGCGCCTTTTCTATCAAATATCCTGTTTCACCACATCCCAAAGGTGTTCTAATGTTTTGGGATCCGGTGACTGTGGAGGCCATTTGAGTACAATGAACTCATTGTCATGTTCAAGAAACCAGTCTGAGATGAACGTGCATGCCAGAAAGTAGAGGATGGGTACACTATGGTCATAAAGGGATGAACATGGTCAACAACAATGCTCAGGTAGGCTGTGGAAATGACACAGTGCTCGTTTTGTACTAATGGGCCAAAAGTAAGCCAAGAAAATATCCCCCTTATCATTACTCCACCACCACCAGCATGAACCATTGCCATTACAGCGGAGGATTTAATTTTGTAAACTCACTTAAATCACTTTTCTTCCTTATTCTGATGCTCGGTTTGAGCTGCAGCAGATTGTCTTGACCCTATCTACATGCCTAAATGCATTGAGTTGCTGCAATGTGATTGGCTGATTAGAAATATGCATTCACAAGCCGTTGGATGGTTTTACCTATAATAAAGTGGCAGCAGCAGTAACATCAGCTACAAACACTCACACTTTAATGCACATTTGTTTTCGTTTTCGTTGACGGTTGACGTTGAGATGGTGGAGGCGGTGGTGGCTAGTTTGCACAGTTCTCAGTGCAGCCTACAACCTTTTAATGGCCACGTGTTTGATCAAATAATATGTTTTGCTCGTCTGATTACATTTTTGTCGAAACGAGTTTGTATTCCAAGTAATTTAAACTGACATGTCTGATTCCCACGCTATGAAAGCAAACACTGTTAATGAGGCTGTCATTTAAACGGCATAAATTTAAATAAGTGATTAACTCATCTGCATTGTAACTATTGCTGACATGTCAGAACGCCTGCAGCAAAGACAGCCTTAGCTTTTTAGCAGTCTGGGCTTTGCATACCTGTTTGCACCTTTTCATGTCCCTTTGAATAAAGATTTTAAATGAGGATTTCTGCCCAGTTCACGTGTAAAACTCTACTGAAACTGTAATTCAGCTTTGAATGGGCTTTCATTGTGATGGATGAGATGTCATCACTGTTGGCGAGCAGTTTGAACCCACTTCTTGCATTTGAATATATTTCCATATAAGTGCAAGAATGTGGGAGACAGCAGGGACTCGATGATCATATTTGATCTGAATGGCAGGGCTTTTCCAAAGTTCATTACGCAAATCCAAATAAAACTTTTAAATGAAAGTGATGTTGTTCAAGGGTCTCTTCTCTCATCACATTATCATGAAGCTGTTGGATCGGATCACGGTGACACTTGTAGCTTGTGTAAAGCAGATTAAAAGGATTTATCCTGTGTGTATTGGAACTATTTTGTTTTCTTTGCAGAAACACATTTTACATGTGTGTGCCTAAAAACATTCATATTTTTCATCCCTAAATCTAGCTCCTTTTACACATTTTTGGCAGAACCAGTGGAATGCTGGAAGGCCACTTGCCCCATTGTTCCCTGTCTGCAGTGACACATCACTGGAGCTAGAGGGCGCTACCACAACAGATTGCACTGACCCTTGATTTACTGATGGGAATTAATAATAAATCACTGGCATATGTGCAGCACTGGAGTGTCAAAGGAAATGTGAATGAAAGGAGTCCCATAGCCATCTACAGACACGCGGAACATCCATACATACAGGATTTCATCAATAAGAGATGAACACATATAGGTCACAGAGAGGGAGAGCTCTGTGTCTGTGTGGCATAGACACGCACTGCTGTGATATCCACTATATAATAGCTTTAGAAAATATTTAAGACTGGTTTAAATTTGTTTAACATTGCACGTTTGAGATTCACATATTTAGGGACCGTCTCAAAAGTTACAAAATAACTTGAACAATTAAACCAACTGTCTATGAGTTCCCGTTGGAATCTCAACCTTTAGTTTTTTAGGTTATTCATCCTAAAAAATGCCAAATAATAGTCCCAAACTGCTGTTTTCTCCACTGAAAGCGATCAAACAGTTTGTATAGAACAATATAAAACTCAATAGCATGTGGAAAAAAAGTACTTAAATAATTAAACTATTTTGTGTTCATGTATGAGTCTCATTTGTGGCTCAACCTGTACATTTTTCACGAATATTGCCAAACAATTTAAAATAATAGTCAAAAATGGCAATTTTTTGCCACTTAATGCAATTAAACTGCAGGTATACCACGATTTAAAGTTCAATAGCTTTAAACAAATAAAAACAACTATTTGGTGTTCATACATGAGTACCATTTGAGGCTCATCCTTTGCATAATTCACTATTACTTCCAAATAATTTAAATAATGGCTAAAATGACCATTTTCAGCACTGAAAGCTATCAAACTTTTTATTTATTATAAATGCAGACTACTTTCCTAACCATTGTATCAACCCTCTTATAAATGCTGTCCATTTTGTTAAAATATAAATTAGTTTTGCAATTGCTTTCTAGTTTAATTCTTAGTTGTTTTAAAATCAGACCATGTGACATTCACTTTTTGGTAGGTTTTTCTGCACTTTCAGAGAATTTCAAAATTTGAAGTAAACTTCCACTGCAGAATGAACTCCATTCATTAATTTGTTCATTAACCATAACCATATCCATAGCCACAGCCCCAAATCATAACCGTAAATCCTAACCATTACCCTAACCCCAGACCTTGATTTGAATTCTAGCCAGGCTACCTATAGGATCATGCAGGCTACCCAGATCGTGTACTGACAGTGTCCAGGATGTACCCCCGGCTTCCGCCCTATGTGCACCAAAGAAAACAAAACACCAACAGAACCGGTAAAAGAAAATCCATATAGATTTAAGTATATGCATTTTACACCTGATTTTTACTGGAAAAAAAGATTTTTGAATATAGCATTTGGTCTACTTTATGCAAGGACAAGACCATAACTTTTTCTGAGAAAGTTATTCAGGCCTAAATATAAGTAATAATTATGTTAATGAGAAACATAATTTCTGAGGCCAAAATAAAAGCGATACTAGGCAAAAACTGTAATACAAATGTCTAAAACTGGTAAAAGGGCAGCTAAAGAACAGACTGGGAGTGAAGGCTGCTTCTTGGAAGAGCCTCAGTCTGCGGAGTCAGTCACATTCTTGGCTAGGATTCAATGACCGAGCCAGACACAGAGAGAGAGA
>SRMA01023915.1:17633-86132 GCA_007224835.1 Danionella cerebrum
AGAGAGAGAGAGAGGGAGAGAGAGAGAGAGAGAGAGAGAGAGAGAGAGAGGGAGAGAGAGAGAGAGAGAGAAAGAGAGAGAGAGAGGCAGAGAGAGAGAGAGGCAGAGAGAGAGAGAGGGAGAGAGAGAGAGAGAGAGAGAGAGAGAGAGAGAGAGAGAGAGAGAGAGAGAGAGAGAGAGGCTGAGCTCTTCTGACTCCCTCTCTCTCTCTCACTCATACTGAACTGCAGGGGCAGACGAGCGGAGGCGACGCGCCGTGTCCGGCTGCAGCGATCTCGACTCGCAGGAAAAACACGGAATTTGAAGTTTGCGGTTCGTGCGTTTGACTTCGGAAACGGTTGCGGGACAAGTTTGGCTCCTCCGTGGGATAGTTGTGCGCTCTTGGGCTAGGGTTCAGTGCAAGTTTTCTGTCCGTGGATATGGGCAGAAGAGAACCCGCTGCAGGGGAAGAAGACAAGCCGGTGGAAACCTTCGTCTGAGCGGGGATTTGATGAAGCCCTGTCGGCCTTCGTGCGCTTGTTTTCAGAGACTAGGCATCGGAGACGCGGAACCCGGACCTTTGAGTCGTGATCCTCACCAGAACTTCGGTTTCAACGACTACGCGGCGCACGAAACATGGAAACAGTAGCGCGGCAGAGTTTCCAGCCTCACCCGGGACTGCAACAAACTCTCAAACAGTTTCACCTGAGCTCCATGATCTCTCTCGGAGGACCGGCCGCGTTCTCGGCCAGATGGCAACACGACTTGCTCTTCAAGAAGGACGGTAAAGAGGTCCCAGAGCCCGTGCTGCACATCCCTCCCATGCAGCCTCCTCCGGTGATGCCCGGACCGCTCTTCATCCCGTCCGACCGCTCCACCGAAAGGTGCGAGACCGTCCTGGAGACCGAGACCATCTCGTGCTTCGTGGTGGGCGGCGAGAAGCGCCTGTGCTTGCCGCAGATCCTCAACACGGTGCTGCGGGATTTCTCGCTCCAGCAGATCAACTCCGTGTGCGATGATCTGCACATTTACTGCTCGCGCTGCACCGCGGACCAGCTGGAGATCCTGAAGGTGATGGGCATCCTACCGTTCGCCGCGCCGTCCTGCGGACTCATCACCAAGACGGACGCGGAACGCCTGTGTAACGCGCTCATCTACGGGGGCACGTACCCACCGCACTCCAAGAAGGAGCCGTTCGGTTCTATCGAGCTGGAGCTCACCGAGAAGAGCTTCAAGATCTACCACGAGTGCTTCGGGAAGTGCAAGGGTCTGCTGGTGCCGGAGCTGTACACGAGCCCCAACGCGCCCTGCATCCAGTGCATGGACTGCAGACTCATGTACCCGACACACAAGTTCGTGGTGCACGGTCACAAATCTCTGGAGAACAGGACTTGCCACTGGGGCTTTGACTCGGCCAACTGGAGGGCGTATGTGCTCCTGAGTCCGGATTACACGGGGAAAGAGGAGAAAGCGCGTCTGGAGCAGCTCCTGGAGGATATCAAGGAGAAGTTCGACTTCTCCAATAGATACAAGCGGAAAGCATCCCAGGTGAGTTGGATTGTTGCTTTTACTTTGTTGAGTTTGGCAAGCAGTTCAGTGCCGTTTTGTTATTTTTATTCATAACTAAACCTATCCCGGGAATCACCTGCCCATCTCCAGCTCACACTTTTTGGTACATGAGGTACACTGTAGAGTCTAGACAGTCCATGTTCACTATAAGTGGGACAAATTGGAGTTTTCTATGCACCTGAAGTGTGTACCTGGAGGAAACCCACACACACACAAGGAGAGCATGCAAATTCCACACAGGTTGACCCTCAGACAACTTCGTATTTTTTGGAATTCAAAATAAATGTTAAACGCAACTACAAATTTATAGGTGTAAAGTTGATAAGCTATAAAAGTTGAAGATTCCACGTTTGTATTTTTATTTAATTGTTTACTTTTGTAAAGAATTCACGGCGAGTGTAAAGAAAAAGTGTTTTTTTTTCGGTTCTGCTGCATTTTATTTCCATTTCTTTTATTTTATTTCTAATTCTTTGGAACTATTTGGATCTTCATAAGAATTTGTTTGTCGTAACTTGGAACCATTTACTGTAGGCGTTTGGGCAAATCTATTCTGATTTACTTTAACGAGTCCAAAGTTGTTTCTCAACAATTGACTTTGTAGACAATTTATGGTTGCTTTATTATGTTCAAAAACAGATCTAGTTCTGACTCCAAGTTGCCTTCAAGTATCAAGTAGTTCTTTGGCAGACGTGCAGTGCACTTCTTACAGCGACAGTCCCCCCCGCACAACCTGAGGTTAAGTGCTACTGTGCTGTTCAAGAATCACCTCTGCTGGTATTCAAACCAACAATCTCTGACTGCTGGCAAACACTAAGCCACACCATCAGGGTGAAATTTGTATGGCTGTGGGTTTGTGTCGGCGTATACCAGGCAGTGTCAGCTTCCTTACTTAGATGAGCCCTTGGAAAAGAGCCAGGAGTGTCAGTTCTTTGGTGACCCAGTCTTGAGACTCCAGAGAGTATCATGATATTGGTTTCTCAGTCCAAATGTTACAACCTGATATCCAGGAGGGGGAGAGATGCGCATTCTACAGCCCAATGTTGAGATAGAATAGCCTTCGCAGTGGCCTAATTGTAATGCCATGAAATATTTATCTTGGCCAAAAAAAGAAATCTCTGAAAGCAATTCTGTATTCGACTGGGCGATAGCTAACCTTTAATGTTGTGACCTCTGTCCCTTTGGCCTTTGCTACAGATACAGAGCTGAGTGTGTAAACAAATGCTCATTTAGAGCCGTTAAAGGCCAGGGCAGTGCAAGTCTTCATCTTTCTCTCTCCTCCTTGTCAGTCTAGTGCTTGTTTTTGCTTATCCATCTGTCTCTCGAGCCCAGCATGGCTGCCACATGTCCCACGGCTATGTCGTCATGTTATGGTAATTCTGTAATGGCTCGTTTAGCTATCACAGGTACTTGACAGTGGATGCGTTTTTAATGACTGAGCCATTTAGCGTTTCATCAAAGAGCAGTTGAGGGACAAGCGTAAGCTCAAGTTTGCTGCTCATACACTCACTGGCCACTTTGTTAGGTACACCTAACTGCTCGCTATCACAAATTTCTAACCAGCAAATCACATCGCAGGAAGTCAATGCATTTAGGCATGTAGACAACAATCTTTGCCGTTGTTGCCACACGGCTGATCTACTGGGATTGTCATGCACAACCTTTTGTAGGATTTACAGACAATGGTCTAAAAAGGAAAAAATATCCAGTGAGCTGTTGGTCTGTGGGTATAAGTGCCTTGTTGATGCCAGAAGTCTGAGGAGAACGACCAAAACTGGTTTGAGCTCACAGAAAGGCAAGAGTAGATCAAATAATCACTCGTTACGATCGAGGTATGCAGAAGAGCATCTCTGAATGCACACCATGCCACATCTTGAGGCGGATGGGCTACAGCAGCAGAAGACCACTCAGTGCCACTCCTCTCTGCGAAGATCAGGAAACTGAGACTACAACTTGAAAAAATTGGAAAATAGAAGGTTTGGATAAACGTTGTCTTGTCTGATGAGCCTCAGTTTCGGCAGGTCCAACCCGGGACTAGCAAGTTGTACTTAATAAAGTGTCGGGAGAGTTTATTTTCATCACAAAGTTAATTTCTGGTTATTTTGGGCAGTATCAACACGATAATGTGGTATCAGGCTGATTGTTTCCTGTTTATCTGCTATGGGTTGTCTGTCGTCTCGGGTTACTCGCATGCGTAGCAGCTCTTCTTACCCCGGGGCTCTAATGCTTGACTCTTGCAGCAGACAGGGTCTTGTTTGTGAGGATTAGAGGAAAAGTTTTTTAGTAGCGCACCCCCCAATACACACACAAACACTAAGTGAATGCCAGGGCTGGTCATTTGCATGAACTGTTTCCCCTGAATGGAGCTGATGATGCAGGGATTGGAGTATTGTGGTGGAAACGGAATATGAACCAACAAAGAGATGCATTCACCAACATCTCCTCCCTCCCATCTCTCTGTGATCAGCCCTCGATCACCTTCCCCCACCACCCAGCTCAGCCAGTTACTTTCCCTGGATGAATAGAGAGCAGGAGAATGTAAACCAAAGCTTTGGCTTCAAAATATTTACAGATTTCAAGTGTTCCGTCTCTTTTGGCTCCGACGATGTGTGTCATAAGAGCTTCAGTGATTTGAATTAGCCCTTACTCTGGATGACGTCGCACCCTTAACACCGAGCTGTTTCCCTGGGTCTCGAGTGAGTTCAAAATGTCCCAGAGCTCTCTACATTATCACATTATCAGACCCCCCACAGTAAGCTTTTATTCCTCTCAAGAGCTTTCCTGCCTCTCACCACACACAAGAGGGAACACTTTCAACCCCGCTGGAATCGGAAATGGAATATATCTCCAGATCCATCTAGCGAGAGGGAGATTTCATGTATTTTTACATGCGGCCGGCTGCCTGGTCACTCCCTTTGCCAGGAAGAGTCTGAGATTCGATATTGATGACTTCATAATGGCTTCCACACAATTTCATTTGTGAGTCGGATGTTTATGCAACTGGTCCGAGGCCTGAAAGATGTTTCAAAAGTCTCAGCTGTGTGCTTCATCACTGTGAAACTAGTCTAGCGTTTGCATTTCTGTTGTTGTCTGCAATGCGCATTCTTTGTTACTGAGACAGAGCTTGGTTTTACGGAGTTTCTACAGATCTATGTTTCCTCATCTGTGAAATAGTCTGGCAGTCTCTCTCTTTTGCTCTCTGGGTGGGGTTAAGGAACTTCCTCTTCGATGCTGCGTGCTGAGGGAAGGTCACAGTCTGTGAAGTTACTCAACCTCCTTCCACGTGTGTGTGTGTGTGTGTGTTTAAACATATAAGTGTTTGTGAGTATAAGTCTGTCTGGTGCGTTCAGTCTGCGACCGGAAGATGCAGAAAGACAGGATGTTCTGTGTTCCTCGTTCAGACACGCACTCATAGTTAAAGGCCCTCTTCACTCTGACGTGTGTTTAGTACTTTTATATCTCTTCAAATGAATGATATCCACTGTAAAAGAAGTGTTAAAATTGTTCACTAACAGACTCTTTGAAAAAAAAGTCGAGAAAATACAAAAAGTGCCACTTTTGCAACACCCAGCTGATAATGTAGTCTTATTGAGTTTGATTGGCTGCTTATAGAGAGACTTTGTTGATTTTATTTGTAGTAAGGAATAAATTCTGGACCACAATTTATGCTGTTATCATATTTTTGGTGGTGTAAATGAGAGATAATACACTCTGAGATCTGGCATGTTTAGCGTAGCTTAGCATACATCATTAAATTCAATTAGACCAGTAGCATTTTAGCCTAAAATGATGAAGAGTTTCTTATTAACAATACATTTTCCACATTTGAATTTTAGAGTTAATTCATGTTAAAATGAATTAAAGTGTACGCTAAAATGTATAATTTAGGCTGATATTAATAGGAACTATACTCCATTCCCGCATCATAATCAAGTCACTCAGACAACAAAATATCAAAGTTTCCTTTTCCACGTCAAACACCACAATGTAACTCTAAAGAAGTTGAGTTTTACTTAAAAAAAACAAGTTAAAAACTCTTTAAACACTATAAAAATTAAATGCTACTGGTCCAATAGCATTTAATTATCTATGCTAAGCTATGCTAACATCCGGAAAACAAAATGTTTTTAAAAAGTTTTGAGACCACAAAGCTAAGAAGGCTAGGGCCTATTTTGATTTGTATGAGAGCATTTGATACCATCCATCCACTAGGGGCAGCGTTAATCTTTCTGTTAAGTCAACTTTTTAAGTGATGGAGAGAGATGATTTCATAATTTTTCTCTTTTAAAATGTGAGTAAAGGATAATTGTCTCCTAGTAAATATTACACAAAACAAGAAGACAAGGTAAAGAAGTTTCAGAAGTGACTAGAGTCCCAATTACTCCAAGAAGCAAATACGCTTCAGCTCCAACCTATATGATATATCCCAGTTGCTCCGCGATATGTATCGCGACAATTTTGTATTGTGCCACGATACATTGTAATACTCCTAGTTTCAATATATGTGACATGAATAAAATTGTCAGTTTTCCTGGTCTACTGCATATGGGTTTCATACATGCACATATTTGATCATCTAGGTTCTTTCCATGTGGGAATGGTTTAAAAAATGATACACTGCTGCTCATTATCTTAGAAGGTGCCGTATGTAGAAGGAAGCAGGTATCATTTACTGTTTTAATAAGCATTGGTTAATTAAAAAATACAAGGAAATGTCAGTATTCAGATATTTTAGAGTTCAAGCTATACATAGGTTCAAAGTGTAAGCCTTGGTGTTGTGTTGGCTATCATGATAGCTTTGCTGATAAAAGTGTCTGGACACAATTGTCAGGAGTGGCATTATTTGTTGTATGAAGACTTTCTAAACATGGTACCACATATTTTGTGATAAATAGTTTTTACTATTGTTTCATTGGCTAGATCCCATTTTTTTTAACTTTACATCAGTCCTTTGCTTTTAGGACCAGACTAGAATGAGTCTTAATTGAATTTTTAACAGCTATGCTTTTTAAAATCAGCTCGTGAGTGTCAATATTTGCCTGCGTAATCTGCTCTTTTTAAATCTACTGCACAGTCAGATTTCCTTTATCAACACAGTCTATTTATCAGAGCAGAAGTCCCATATCATAAGCATTTCCCACTTAGTCATGCATCTGATTTCCCTCTCTGAGTTTCCTGTTCAGTGTGGAGGCGTTTTATCAGGGGTTATTTACAGAGTTTTGGCAGACGGCGCGTTCTTGTTGCTAGAGCAGGAAAACCGCAGCTTGGTGTTGGGAAGGGAGAGTTGCTACAGCCGCATTCCAAGACCTCCACTCCCAAACTGCAGCCAGAGTCTGATTATGCAAATCCAGTATGAATGAGGATGAATGAAGAGCGTCCTCTCACTCTATTGTTGACAAACAGAGTCCGGCTCTCCAACACCTGGACACTATCATATCTCCTCCTGTGCCGACTTCTCCTCTTGTCCACAGTTAAGTGTTTTTTACCCCTTCGTCTTTAATTCCCCCCAGGTGCTGGAAGTGGGATGCAAAGCGCTCTAATCATTGAGTCATTAAAGCAGAGTTTAAACGCTCTCAGCCTTTGAAGCCGTTTTCTTTCTTAATTGTTCGCTCTTTGAAAACAAAGCTACGCAATTTACTCTGAATCATGCCCTTGAAAGCATTTTTGATGAGCACCTTGCGTGTTCATTCATTTCCGCTCTTCAATTTGGTTTGGCTGACTAAGCCTGGTTTTTTGTTTTTTGGAAAGAGCGAATGTGGCATCCTTCCAAGTGAGAATTCTGGGATATCTGATGGTGAAATGAGAGGGTGCAAGGGCTTTGGGAGAGGAAGCCAGTTCCCTTTGGGGATATTAGGTATGTCCCATCTCATTCGCCAGGCGTATCGTTCTTAAGCCACACATACACACAGCAGCAGCTGGCCTCTGGTATGCATATCAATGGCCGCAGCACGGAAAGCTGCATTTGCGCATTTCTCTGCTTCCTCTCCTGGATGTGTGGGGCTCCATGGGGCATGCAGCTGCTGATGTGTAAAATACAGGTTCAACGGCTGTTCTGAGATCTCACCGGTCAACGTCTTCATCAGTGCTTTGCAGGATTTGAGTGTTCAAAGAGTGTTGATTTCTTCTTGTTCTGTCGGTTACTGGCTTTTGTTTAGATTTCCAGAAGGGTCCTTTTAATGTTGTGCAAGAGTGAAACCCTTGGCAATCTTTCATTTCACAGCACATTCTTTTGATTATTACATGTGATCATTTTAGGATAAGAACCTGAATGAAACAGATAGAACCCCCCAAATGGAACATTTCTGATTAGGCAGAGTCAGAATACACATGGCTTTTGTTTTGAAATGTATTAGAATCATTTTTTGTGTGAATATTTAGATGTTTGATCAGTGTTTCACCTCTCAAGTTGATTTTCTGTTTCAGTCCAGCGGCCTCAAAAGACTTCCCTTTGCCCATCTCTGATTTTAAAAGATGCATCTGAGGTCAAATAATACCTAGTAATAGACAACATTTACACAGTGTTCCCTGTTTAATTTGCTTCGAGGCGGAGAGGGACGGATGGCCAGTTAATTCAATCAGTTACTACCTTCGAGCTTTTCAAACTCAAAGTGTTTCACATAGGCAACGGTCCGGTGTTTTGACTTGAATAACTGGGTTCTATGTATATACCAGTAATAAAGAGTAAAAACATTGATGATATCAATTTGCTTATTGCCTAATCCCGCCTCACAATAAGAGTTCAGCCAATCAGCACTTTTTGCACTTTACCCCACTCAGACAAGTGCTCATTTATAGAGATTCATTGAGCTCATCCTTGTGGTTATTTTATGGGGAAAATGGTAAAACTTACAGATATAACAGACTTAATGGTGTTTATATAACAAAAGACGGCATGGTCTAAACCGTAGACCCTTTGTTCGGAGACTAGCAAAAATGTAACAATTTAAGTTTTTTTATTTCATGAGTTATCCATAATATTTTTCTTAAACAAGCTAATTCTAGCATATGCTAACATGAGAGTCTGGCTTAGCATTCCAAGCTAACATTTCAACTGTTATGTTATATAGATATAATTTGAACATTAGCAGTCGGAAATGTTTTGATCCTGAATGTTGTCACTGTCAAACTTTTTTTTACTTCAACTGCCACCACTAAGTCCAGCCTAGCCCACAGAATCAGTTCAAAGGGGGTGGGGCTTAACGATGATCATTTGTGTCATCTAGTGTTAAATCACTTGTCCTCCTTAATAATGTTAATTACTATTTTACACTTCAAATATTTTTTTATTTGATTATATTAATATTATAATGGAGGGGGCATTACACATTTGTTTATATCCATTTAATGTAAAAATAAAATACGTTATAAATAATAAATATTTATAAAAAAAAGTGTTAAGTAAGTACAAACAATAGGATATTACAGCTGTGCTTTCTTCTAATTCATCACCTCTTCTCTTTCTACGCATGTTTGCAAGATATTCCCAAATGTCATGTTTGTAAAAATGTAATGGATTTTATGAGAAATTTTCAATATTTTTAGAGTTTAATAGTCAAAGATTAAACCTTATTTTCGACCAATTAAACCAGTGGCAAACATTTATTTTGGAGCATGGCATTGACCATTCAAAATCCTCTGTGCGTTATATTAAAAGCATATTAACATACCAAATCTAGAAAACTCAAGACACAGTAACTCCAGAGAGCTAACCTGAAGCCCTCGCAGCCTACACAGTTAAAAGTTTGGAAGAAACTATTTGATTTCAGTTACACTTCGATCGAAAACAAGGCCTTACATTAACATACTCTCTTACATAATTTCCCCTGGTCACAGCTTAAACTCTGTTGTGACATTATATCACGCGCACCACTAAGCCTCCTGCTCCGTCCAGCCCTCCCCCGGGATGCAGTAGCTGAAATCTCATTAATGTCAGATGGAGATAAACACAGATAAAAGAGAGAGGTTCATCACAGGCCATCCTCTCTTTTCACACTCCGTCCACCAGCCCCCACAGATCAGTCAGCTTGGGCTGTGCATGTTTGGGAGTGTTTGTATTAGCTGGCCTTTGGGATCCCATTTATGTACCTGGGCGGCGGGGGAGGTGGAGGAGGACGATGGCAGACAGAGGAGTGGAGGAGGGAACTGTTTTTATTCAGTGTCTGCTCTTAATAGGGAGGAGGGGTGGGAAAATAGATGTGTTTTGGGGGTTTCCTCGGTTACTCGAATGAGCTGATGTGAAAGGTGTGAGGTAAATGTTTGATTTTATCAGAAAATGCCAACTATTGAGGGCAGCTACACTCAGGATCAAATAACGAGTTAAATAAATGAAAGAATTAGCTGAACGCATGGAAAGAAAGGGAACATGCTCTGTCTGCTGCTTGATCTTGGCGACCTGCAGTTTGGCTTAAATAAATAAAACCTCATTCATGGCTAACTTTTGTATTCATTCATTCATGCAGCTGTAGAGATGTATTATTTACGAGCGCTAAGCACGCAGAGAAAGAGGCACTTTTTGCTGCACGAGTTTGGCTTTGAAAAATTTATCCAACAATTAAATTAGATACTGACTGGTTTTGTGTGGTATTTAAAATGTACTTCTTTGAGATTTCAGTATTTTGTGATGATGAAATTTAGTCTTTGATAGATTTTTAAAAAGGATATTCACAAAAAAATACAAACGATAGCCAAATTGTCAAAAATCGAGAGATAACGATAACAGATAAAGACAAATATATGTATTTTCTACATAGCCTTACAAAAAATATCTTTACACAACATGGTAAAATATGCTAGAAAGGTGTTGTGTCATCTCTTTCCATTGACGACTATGCTTCCATTTGCTGGAAAACTTAATTCCCTTCAATTCTAATTTGTATGCTAGCTGCCTTTTTGTCTCTTTTCAGACAATCTCAATATTGAGCAAACTATGAAGTCAAAACTGTTAGTCTATGATTTATGCCAAAGTGTCTCTGAACTCCCTACTGAAAACTATCATTTTGAAGAAAGCTTTAAAAAAATGTAAATATTCTTACTGTATTTGTAATTTTTTAATAAAACAATTAAAAAAAATAAATATTAATTGATGTCAATTAACAAAGAAGGGGAATAATGATCCTTTAAATAATTACTTTTAGATTATTTTATGTTTTCTGATAATATTCACTAGGTCTTGAGCAGTGGGTATGAATCCTTACTGAGATTGGGATCACGATTATGTTCAATTCAAGGCCAGTACAATTCCTTATGCTGTTTACACCACATATTACCAATTAAAAAAGAGTAAATAAACTACTGGCTTCATATATTTAGGATTGCATAAGTCAACATGGAGCAGGATATTTTTAATGACCACCGCTGTTATTGAAGATAACGGTGCTAAATGTGTGTTTTTGGTGTGTGCTGTGCCATTTTTTGCCATGTCAGCAGAGCTCTATTGTCTTTGTGTGATGGAGTGAGTAAGCCTTTTACTGGCAGTGCGTCTAAGAGAAGTCCTACACATGACCCTTCCCATCAAACGCTTCTCTATTCAGACAGTCTGACCAATCAGAAGGTGATCAGTGGACAGATGGCAGTGTGACCTGGACACACTCAAGCATGGACAATAGAAATACTTAATATTATGAATTTTAAATGAAATAAAAGTTTTTACTCAATAGTAAAAATGTAGTAATTCCAGTCATTTGTTGTACTTACGTGCTTTGATTACAGCACGTAACTCTAGAAGAAACAAATGTTCTGCTTGTTTCCTCACCCTTTTCTAAATGAAGCTCTGGCCTAGTGGCACTGGTTAGAGATGCACCGTAATTTGGTCTGGTTAGTCAGACTTATATAACTGGCGTTCTTTGAAGCGTGCCCCACACAGAATGAGGTTACTTTATAATGTGTAATTTGACATTGAAATGAGCAGACAGACTTATTATTACAGTACACAGCTTGAAAGTTGCATCTCGTATCCTCTAGTTATGTTTACTGAGAGTAAAATGGGAGGCTTGCTTGAAATGCTGCTGTCTGGCTCTTGGCTAAATCTACAGAGTGAAATAGATGATGGGTTTGCTATCGTGACTTGTTTTCTGATGTCAGTTCCAGACCAGCAGCGGGATATGGAAAAAATTAATCATACGATTGAGCTACAATGAGATGTAAACACATGTACTCACTCATACCTCCGTCTGTCTGTCACCCGACCAAATGCTTCTTCAGCGAATCAGACCACTCAGACATTTGCATGAATAATACTTCTCCAATGAGTCGATGACGGAGCTCACTAGCCTACTCATTCTGCCCACGAAAAACATGCCTCGAATCTAACTGTAGAGGTAACCATGAAGCATCTCGAAGCAACCGGTTCACACATGTACCCACACAAATACAAGTTTCTACTAATTATTTGAAAATATTTACAAAAGTTCTTTTAGTTGTTGTTGTGTACCAACATTCAGGGCTCAAAAAAAGTTTTTGGGATTAAAAAATGTGATAAAACTGAGAAGTTTTAGGAAAATGTTCTTTATGTCAGCTGCAGTTGTGTGGCGTAGTGGCACGTTAGCATACAAAATGTGCACAAGGTGACCCAAGTTCAATTCCCAATGGTCTTCTGATTCACTTCCTGTTTCTCTATACGTTACTATGAATGAAAACAAACAGTGACAAAAATAAAAAAGTAATCGGCAAATCGTGCCATTGCTTAATAGGGTGACATAATGGGGCAATTGAAACAAAAATGGTGCAATGCCAAGGTATTGGATACATTTATTTAAAAATCACGATTTCTCCATTAGAAATCAAATAGTAAAAAATGTTACTAGTAAAATAAATTCAAAAACAAAATCAGAAAAGCCTACCATAGTAACTTCAGCAAATTGGTTCAGAAGGAGTGTATACGCAGCAACAAACAAAATGTTTTAAAACACCCTAGGATCATTTTTGTTTGATTTACTACTTTAAAAACGGGTCAACCAATGAGATTGACCTTTCAGATACCTGAAGCTCCTCCTACACAAATCACTCCTCATTTAAGCACAAAATGGTCTTGACAAGCACATTTTACCAACTATCATTTTTCTAATTGGGAGAATATGTTCTATATGGTGAACATGACCAAAAATTTTGCATATTGTTTTTATAGAGTGATATTTCTTATGTCTTTAAGATGTTGTAGTTTGAATTTTCCTTGTTTGTAAACTCTCTTATTTAGTCAAAATATGTTGTGGCTAGAGTATGGCAGCTTTTCAAAGAAAACCAGATTATGGTTTTGTTCACTAAACGCTGTATTGCATCTGACTGCGTCGCAGACGTGTCGCTTCCACAATGACAACACTCAGGTGAAACCCTGACCACAGAGCACAGTAATCTTGTTTCCGAATTGACCTTTTCAGGCCACAGGCTAAGAATTACAAGATTACAGGCCACACAACTGGGACAGAGGGTCGGGCGTGTGCTTGAGTGCGTGTGTGCATTTTACTCATTCTAACCACTCAAAGAGTCATGCTCACACCCTTTAAAAATGAGCAGCCACATCTCTGCGGTCTCCATCACAGCACGGCTCCTTCATTGATGTCTCATGCATGTTTGCATTTCCTCAGGAGGCAAAATAGTTTTTGTGTCGTTTTGTGCATGTTGGACTTTGTCTTGGTGAATGCGAAATAAAGGGAGGGTCCAGACACACAGCTGAGGGACCCTCATGGTCAAGAGGAGGTTTTTGTTTTCATGTGATAAAGAGCAAGCCAAAGGTCCCCCTTTTCACCCCAAGGTTCAACTTGGCTCTTTGTCCTTCTCGTGCTTAAAAGAATCAGCTGGAGCTCAGAAACAGGACTCGAACACAAAGCTTAGACTTGAAACCATTGTGAGGGCTCATCAGAATCCCTTCTACTTTTTTCTCAGGATTAAAGGATTTATTAGATGATGATCAGTCGGTTTTAAGTGGTTATAATTCAGAGATTTACTGTGTTACTTTGAAAATTTGGGACTCTTCAGGAAATATTGTCCCTCATAACTGGGGCTAAAATTGTGCCAGCCATAATACAATGCAACATTGGATTAAAAAATGCAAAAAGCCAGAGAATGTGCAGAGGTCTATAGCTGTCACTCAGGTGGACCCGCCCTCACATTCACATTTGATTGGTTAGCACAAATGAAATGTAAATGCATTTTAAAGTGGATTTTGATTATTTCTGACCCCAGTCTAAAGAAGACTGGCGAAGAATTGAGAGCTGCTTGGACAACACTGTCATTGCTTACTCTTTCTTAAGACTCCTTGAGTGATTTGGCAATGGTGATGAGGATATTATATGTGAAAATTGCAGAAACCAACACGAGGAATTCAGAAGTTGCAATCAGGACCTGCCCTGAGTTTGTGAGGACAATGGTGGGTACAAGCGAACAAGGCTTGCTGTCCTTCTCAAATGCATACAAACATGTTTTATTAATTAATTAAACAATCCGTTGTGTGCAAGTAACACCCGTTTTTGTTGGAGTTGAGCTCTGGCTCTGATGGCATGATGTGCGTGTCTTTTGTGTTTGTTGTACAGCTCTTTATTCTATTCCACCAAGTAAATAAGCAGCTCTGCTTCCATCTTTCATTGGCTTCCATCTTCATTGGTTACTGGGTCATTACAAGAGTATGTACTGAACACTCAAAAGATTTGTGTCAGAACAAAAGAGCCAATTTCATTGGTTGTTGTTTAACGCTTGTGTCATTTGTTTGGCCATGAGGCATTGCTTGCGCATGAACGATAACATCCAAAAACATATTTGAAAAAATATTTGTTATTTTTGTTTTAAAAATGGTGAGGTGACACCAAATAATTCAGTGTCATATAATGTATCATTTTCCCAGGGTAATGCCATGTTTAGTTCAGTTCTTTTAATGCTCTGATTTGTCATGATAACAATATAACTTCCTCTTGACTTCCTGGTTTATGTTGCTAAAGATGGCTGCCAGTTAAAGGCCTGCAGCAGCAGTAGTGGAGATGTAGAGCTAGGTGTGACACTGAAAACTTGTCATTTTGTTCTTTGATTAAGGGACACAGTGTATCAGTTCCAGCCTTAAAGCCGCAGGCTATTTTGGTTTTGCTGAACAGGTAACAAAAGAATGTCTGTCTCTGTTCAACAGCACCCTTCCCCCGCACTCTCTCTTGTGGAGTCTTCTGTCAAGTGCTAGCTATGATATGCTAGTGGTTGATGACTTACATGAATCATGTTGTGGCTAGAAGGTTAATATGTTTATATTAACAATATATTTACTTATGAGATTAATGCTGATGATTTGATGGAGCATAAATGTGCAGTTTTTAATTTGACGACAGCAACACTGTTCAAACTTCATCATAATCCACATTACTGATATTGTATGAGAAATGTTGGTATGTATTGCTCTAAATCTCATGTTGCTGTTAGTTTGCAGTGTATAAATACTATTTATTATGAGTTCACATTATGTTTTAAATAAAGTTTGAATTTGTTGACATCCATTGCTCTTGACCCACTGTGTATTGGGCAAGTTTTGTGCATCTTTAAAAGAAATCTTTGAAAACTTTGTGGCCACATGTGGCCCATGTGAGGTTTAGTGTTGGAGGGGATTGCGTGTGTAAACCTGAAAATGTGTGTGTGAGGTCTCTGCTTACTGTGGGTGAATTAAAAGCATTGGAAACTATGGTATTTAATACCATTAGCATCCGGGTTAGTGTTGTATCTCTAGTTAGTGATCGTAGGTCATAGATCCCTCGCAATTAATACTATTCCAGCTCGGTACCACTCCTCCAAATGAGCTGATGGCGGACATGCTAAATAAAACAATGTGTGTGAAACCAGAGCTATGTGTGTGTGAGTGTGTGTGCCCCTGAAGGGAGGTAAAGGCTCAGGTTAAAGTCTCCCCCTGTGCTCAGCGCTAACCTGTAGACGTCCTACACCACCACTACAGTGGGATCCATTGATTTAGTGTCTGAAACCACTCCTCGCCTGCCCACGCATGTAATCTTGCTCTGAAAAGGGCTGTCTCACACTCTCACATGCAAGCACAAGCACACCAGCCATGGTGAGAACGCCAGTCGCACTCACTGCCGGCCTCTTATTTTCCCCCAAGAGGAAATTGAAGATAATTGTACCCTCCGACTAGGCCTTATGGTTTTAAAGGGGCATCCTATGTCTGACAGCACCTCATTGTTTGCTCTCTATATGGCTGTCTTGACGAAGTACAAGGTCTGAAATAAATTGCAACTGAAGAGGGACTAATTACAGCTTAGTGCTGTTTACATTTGCACTTTGCAGACTCTGAGAATTCTCAGAGAATTTCTTGGTTACTGTCTACTTTTTGACCTTTATCTCACCACAAGGCCTATCGGGCTGTTTATCTATCTCTTTACCTTGGCTTCTAGCAGTCATTCCTGTTATGAGGTCAAGGTGGTTGCTTTTTTTTCTGCAGCAGCACCATGCCAAAATTGCAATTCATACTCACAATGTAATTCTGGTCAAAGTCTGGTATACAAAGCTATTTGGATCTAACATTTTGGAAAAATTGGAATTGCACTTAAATTTAGATGTAATCGAAAAGATATTGAACATTCTTTCTACTACATTTTAAATATGAGTTGAATCTAGATCAGTGTATTGGAACACAGTTCCTAACTCTGCTGTTCAAGAGGGTCGTTCTATATTTTTAACTCTATAGCAATCCGTCAGGACAGTTTGATGGTGTTCTTGCTCCCTCTCCGTATCGTCATCCATTGCTTCATCCATCTCTTCACAGACGCTAATGGACACATTAGCCTGTGTTAGCTTCGAGCGAGCCTATTATGGATCCCAAGCCTTATCAATTCACTTCTGTCTCTATTAGCATCAGCTTCACACGGTCTCTCTCCGGCCTTGACAAACTGCATTGATCTATGATTCTTTCAAGAATTCACCCGAACATTGGGAACATTCAAACCAGTATCGAATTAATGTTTACTTCTTTTTTATAACACTAACTTGATTCGTATTATAGATATGGTGTCTTCTAAAGCTTGGGATCCTTACGTGATTTGGCCAATCTGGGCTTTTAAAGCTAACTAGATTGACATAGTGAACCCTTTCTTCAAACGACATTACATACATTTTGCAAAAGGCTTGTTGTTTTCCTCTGAGTCTGATTAAAGTGCAAGGGCAATCTGTTTATCCAGCCCTTGTTAAAGTCTGTGTGGGGGTGTATGGCCCTGAGATCTATTGATTGCTGCAGGAAGCACATTCTGATGTTACACTGGGCTTCCTGAATTTGATGCCTTCTCCTTAGACATCTTACGTGAAGGCATTTTGACAGTGTGTGTGCAAGTGTATTCTTACCTCCCCTCAGACACAGAGACAAAACAGCTCAACCTCTGTCCTTCCTTAAAGATATAACAGCTCTCCAATGACACAGACTTCTGTCTCGCCTGCCCACAATAGCAGGCTACAACTCGCACATTCTTCATCGTATGCAATTGCTTTTGCACAGCGCACTTCCTTGTTCCAAACCTGGAAGTGCACTATTCACAAAGCACCTCAAGAGATGTGGTTATCATAAATGCCACTTTATCTCAACAATCCCTTCCTTGAAGATTGATAGACAGAGTCTGACACTCTTGAGGGAGATGTAAAGTAAAGGATAGCATTTTAGCCAGCAAGTTCTATTCTTGAGTTTGTAGTTTTTGGCATCAACGGCAAAAGAACAAACACTCTCGATGTCCCCTGTGCAGGGACCTTCTTCCAGGTCTGACTGCTTATCTGATGAAATCGGAACCGTCTCTTTTCTACTGCTCAATCTGTCTCCCGAGGAGGCCCAGATCTCTGCTCTCCCTGGGTGTAGTTCCACTCACTGGGCTACCGCCAGTTCCTCCACTTTCTGAGGCTCTCCATTTACCTAAGGTCTATTCAGTTTGTCAAAGCCAATCTCCATGAACTACACCGTGACCTGAAACAGGTATCTTGAATGTTGTCATTGGACCTTTTTCACTCTTACAATTGATTTGACTGCATTGGGATTCAGTCTATTTTTACTGCTGGGTCATTTTTAGACATGGATTCATTTTCGGTTTGATTAATACGTAGATTACTTAAGATAATGTAGGTTTTGGAAGTGTGGTACAAAGTTGGAACTTCAGTTATATCAGTAGTTGATATATTGTTGGGTAGAGTGGTCTGTTCAGTTTGGGAGCTAAGAAGGTTAGTAGTAGGTCAATTTATAATCAGTTGATACGTTTGGAAGTGGGTATAAGGGTGGAGCGGAAGGGAGTTGCAATCTGAACCACTTCTTTTCTGTTGTTCAATATTTCTCTGGAGGAGGCTCAGATCTCTCCTCTACCTCGATGTAGTTCTACTCACAAGGTACAACTCCTTCCTTTCCATTTCCTACTTCCCTTCCAAGGCTCTACAATCACCCAAGGCCTATTAAGTACACTGTGACCTGAAACAGGTATCTTGAATGTTCTCATTGGGCCTAATTTAGCACTTGCGCAAGCTAGTCTCAGTCTAAATTTTAACTGCTGGGTCATTCCCTGACATGGATTTCATTTAAGCTATAGAATAGAGAAAGTAGAAGTGTCTAAAGTAAAGTTGTTGTAAAGTTGGACAGGTAGAACAGTAGATAGGTAAGTTCAATTGGTAGCCAATAGGTTGTTTCCTAGTAGAGTTGGGGAGCTAAGAATTGATTGGTTTGTAGGTGGGTTGGTGGTATATGGGTCAACGAGCTTAAAAAGACACCTGAAATGTAAAGGAAAGAAGGATTTAGGGGAACTAGGGGAATGCAAAATCCTGAGTATAAAGGACTCCAAAAGAAGTTATGATAATGTTATAAAATATTTATGACTTCCTCTTTGACTCTTTTTCCCTAATTCTCATTCCGGATGGATCCCTCCTGTCCTCATTCACAGGTCCCTTCCCCCTCGCACCTCTTTTATGCCTGTAACAGTAAGCCTTGTGATTGTGCCCCAGAGCGAAGGCTCTCCCTGAGCTGAACTCATTTGGAACAGAATGCTGGCGGCTTCCAGGGAAAGAGCCAGCATGTTCTAGTCAACCTGCTGAGCGTTCAGCGGGGCCAACACCACTCTGAGACTCATGAGCGCACACAAATAGACACACACAGACACACAGATGTCAGCACAACTCGAACAAACACACACTCCAATCAAAGCTTCTTTGTACTGCCCTCTCCCAAAGACAAGAGCTGCCAAACAGC
The DNA here is from genome assembly GCA_007224835.1 of Danionella cerebrum. Lineage (NCBI taxonomy): Eukaryota > Metazoa > Chordata > Actinopteri > Cypriniformes > Danionidae > Danionella > Danionella cerebrum. The sequence goes on from SRMA01023915.1 coordinate 36,361, forward strand.
ATCAGCAGCACCAACAAGTGAAACAATTCACCATCCACAAAAGCCCTCACCAAGCAGGAACTAATAAATTTGCCCAGGAGCCAGTTGTTGGGACATTTCAACACCGTCAACCAAGTTGAAAGGGATGAAAAGAACCGTTTGTAATGGAAACCTGTTTAGTAAAAGGTGTGCACTTGTAGAAATGTATTCCATTTTACATTGATCCTTGTGTAAACAAGCAATCCCCTCAACCAAAGGTGAATGCTCTTGTGTAATCATTGTGTGAAAACCGGCGAAAGATAATGACCAAACCCTTCTCCAACCACCTCCTTGTGCCTGACTGACAGCACATTGACTCACACTCGTATTCAAAAGTAACTGAGTTCAGGATTTGTTTGGCAAGTAAATTGAGCGGCTGAACTTTGAAACCTGAGTTGAGGCACCAGACGTGGAGACGGGGAAATGATTGGGCCGAGCAGAGCACGCACTCTGATAAATGTTTATTTAGTTTTCGATAACATATCGGTCAGCCTCTTCAGCTTCTGTTGAGTGGAACTGGCGTGACTTCCTGTCTCTCTCTTTTTAATCTCCTTCAGGCCATGATGGAAACAATTTTTCAAAGTAAAGCGAGTATCAATGGACTGCTAACATCCCATAGGCTGATTCTTTTGATCATGTGACTTGGTTTTGAACTTGTTTCAATCCGAGCTTTGATTGTCATGTTGTAAAATGAATTCATAATACATTCCATCATCAGTTTTACTTCATGCCACCATAAATACACATATTTAGCATTTTTTAAAAGCCTCTTCATGGCACGTTTCTTAAAGGGAAAGCACTGGATTGTACACAACAGCCCTCTGACCTTTTTCCTGTAGGCGTCTCATGAGTGGTATTTCCTCGCTGAGTTCAAATATCAGGGAAACGCATGTATGTGTGGATTATATGCCTGCCTGTTCATGTCTGGCTGTAACTAAAGAGGTATAATTCCAAATACCACAGTGGCAGGAGAGTTAATGTGGTTGCTAAGCAAATCTGAACTTCCTGCGCTAAATAAGAGTTCCACTGACTGCTTCCTGGCTGGTGGGCCTGATATGCCTGCTCTAGATGTGCATTTGCTGATTTGCTCATGCAGAGAATAATTCTTTTACACAGAGAGTTTTCTAAATCATTGTTTTCATGCTGCATCAATATAACTAGAAATGAGCCTTTTGACAATCAGAACATCAGACCTGTTTTCAAGTAGTAGACTCTACCTTACCACTAGTCAAGGCTAAAAACAACACTAACCATTAAAGCATGGGGTTTACGTAGCATTTGTAACCCTGTAAGATAACATTACAGCTCTACAGCGCAGACATGTAAACCGCATGCGCTTGATGGTCTTTCACTGTCAAGATGGCTAGCCAGTCATTCCGTGAAAGCCAATCCTGATGCCTTGGGTCAACTGTCGATCATGCTGGAGTGAGATTTCATAGTGTCCAAGTTCTTTAATTACAGAAGTGAAGCAGTGGACCCAGACCAATGGGTGTAGTATGCGACATGTGACCTGAGCTGGCTTTCTGGGTAATACTAAGACTGGGAATCTTTCGTTTTGGATAATGGGGGTGTCACAATTCAATAATTGATGCATCTTCAATTGATGAAGTACTCTTATTACTCAGTATTACATTTAGTATATGTACCTACTATGCGCATTGTGGTGCCAATGCTAACTTAACACAATCAAGATACGTTTATTTGTGTAGAATGTCTCAAACTTATTGGTAGTTCAAAGACTTTTATTCACACAAATATTATCAAGACAATAATATTAGGTCTCTTCCCAACAGGAATGACCACCAACAATCAAGAATGCATTATTGGAATTAAAAAACGGTTGTTATAATGGAAGTCAATGGACCACGAGCAAGAAATGAGGGAGAAAAAGTGAAAATCTGTTGCTACACAAAAAAAATCCACCAATGCCAATGTTTTTACCAGTGACGTCGTTAGCCCTAATTTAGGGGGGCTTCAGCCTCCCTAAAATATCCCAAAGCCCCCCCTATAATTTGGGGTGACATTTTATTTATTATTATTATCTTGATTTTTAAAATATATTTTAAATAAGTGCATACATGCAGCGAACACGAGCCAGCAAGAAAGCGAGTTAAACTGAAGTTCGCTTTCAAAATTATTATCGTTATGATTCCCATCATGCCTCATTAGCATGCGTCAAGCGTGACGTGGTAGGCGGCCGCATAAGCAGCTGGACCAACACAACAGTGTGGAGGCAGCAGCAGTAAACAGCAGTGAACACACGGTGTACACACGGTCAGCGATTGCACGTTGATAGCAGCGATTGTTGCTTAATCTGAACATTTACCTATGGTAAGAGAAGGAATGAGAATTTCACCGCATGCAATGTGCGAGAAGCCCTCCAGGGGCGAAGCCCCCCCTATCTGTCAACCCTAGTGACATCCCTGGTTTTTACTAATGTTTGATAAATGGTAAATGGTAAAAATCCAGGCCACAGTCACTTTTCATATAGAAAATAAGTCAATATATATATTATTTTTTTTCAAATCAATAAATGTTTATATTTTTTTAAATCAGTGACATCATTTTAGATCTTAGCAATCAAAGGGTAAAAAACGTAATAGTTGTGATTGGAGCTAAGATAGATAAAGAGATTTAGCAGCCACGGACAACATGAAAAGGTAGTAAATTTGGTAGTAAATTTGAGTTTTTGAAAAATTGTGAATAATTTTTTTAAAAACGTGTAAAAATAAGACTTCCAAAAAAAGACTTCCAAAGACTTCAAAAATAAGAAATCATCCAATTTGATGAAACAAAGAAAAAGTTGTGACCAAATGTAGGCAGGAAATCTCCCTGAAGTGGCTGAAAAACATCCACAACAACACATGAGGGTTAAATGTCAAATTGTACCTTGATTAACATCATTGGAATATTTGAGGCAGTTTGAAAGGTTACGTAGGGTTGTCAAGTAATTCGTGTCGTGTCCATGAGTAGGTGGAGTCTGCATCTGTGCACTTGCGAGTGTGTGACCTGATTCAGCTAAGTGTGGCGAACTCTTTCTCGCTCTATTATGGATCAGACTGCATAACAGTGCGCCTGACAGGCTCTGCAGTAGCGTGCAGAGCAGCCTTGCCTAGTTTAGCGTAATGCTTTTACGCGTGGCTGAATTCACTCTTCCCTCCTCCTAGCCACTGGCCTAAGCAGAATGGTCCCATGGAGGGCAGATCTAGGGCCTTTTAAAGACTGAAATAATCTGTGATATTAATGGGCAGATGTGGAGAGATTACACTCGACCCGAGGAGGCGGAAGAGAGAGGAAGGTGATTCCCAACAGGAGGGATATTAGGATGCACTACTGGCTTTGATCACAGGTCACCTCTAAAAGGCAAATCTTTCCTGGCAACCTCCGGAGATGTTTTTCTGAAAGTTGAAAAGCAAAGCTCAACCCCTTTTCTTTTGTTTCTGTCTCTCGTTTTTTTTTCAACTATTACTCACTCGAGCCTGTTTGAAAACCTGACACATCACCACAGGCTTGTCACTCTAAATTACTCAACTCTCTTTCTTTTAATCCCTCCATTCATTGTCTTTCTCTTTTTTTCTCCCTCTTTCTCTCTTGTTCGTTTAATCTTTTAGTTTTCTTTTCACTGCCTGTTCTTTTGCTCGTGCCAGCCTTCCACTCTTGACCTGTGTGCTGCTTGCTTGGGTTGATCAGCGTGCCTCATGGTATCACCGAGTGAGAGATCTGTACTGAGAAGTGGACAATATAAGAGATGGAGGGAAGGGAGGGGAAAGAGGAGAGGCCTCTGTTGTCGCTGAGATAGAGCCCAAACGGTTCCCTTAAGCTTCAGAAGGAGGCCCTCGCTGCTGGTTTAGGCTTATCATGCTGTTAGCAAAGCACCTTTGGCCTCTATAGTGCGTGTTTGTGTGGCTAAACATGTTGTGGGAGTGGTACTTCAGGAAGTCTGACACTATTTATACTGCTGCCACCTTCATTCTACTCAGAGGCTCGTTGGAATTCTTTAGTTAGATTCATTATATGCTATTGTTTGTACTTGTGCAGTATTGTCAGTGTCACTTTTTCGTGCTGTGATTTATTGATTATGGTTTTATAAAAGGGTAAATATTAACACAGGGTTCAATTCTATGAAACAAACTTTTTTAAATTACTCACACTTTGCCTAGCGAACATAAGCTAGATAAAGATGCTCCATCCATGAACATTGTTAACACGACTTTTAACAACTTTTCATTTAATGTTAAATATGGAGATGATAAGTTATTTTATGAAGATGAGACTATTTGTAGGACATGTTTTGGTTTTGCAGCAATTTTTTACCCCCATACGCTGTACATTTGTTGCATGATGGGATATGTTTAATTCCAGGTGTGCTTGTATGTAACATAGAGCTGTTTTGTTTAATTAAAACATTTCTAAACACCTTTTTTAAAATAATTGTAATAATTCTCACAATATTGAGTGTCTACAATGCGACACATATTCATTACAACCTCATTACTGAATACCAGCACGTCTAAAGACCTCTACACACCGATCTGAAATTTCGATCCATAGATTCATGCAAAAACGCGCTTCGATCGAAAACCATGGGCGCCAATGGGAGCTTACATATCGGACCGAACAAAGTGATGCCAAGAAAAAAAGAGTTTCGGATTGCCATATCAGATCCATTTTTCTCAAACACAATGACCCGCTTGGTGGTGCTCATCAAACATTTTCATAGCGTCTTCACACAGGAAACGAAGATTCATGCAAATCTCAATTCCTATTGGTGTGTAAAGGACTTAATTCCAAACTTCCACGAAAGTCAACGGACCAATATTTAAGGCACCACATCATGCCATTTTAAAGCATTTATGTAAAATTTTTGATCCCTCTATATCAGCAGTGCACCATTAAAAACCTTCTAAATGCAATATTAGAAAGCGTCTTTGAATCACCTTGTATTTTTTACCTCCATTCTCCAACAGTCATATTTTCTCCATGCCCCCTGCTGACCAACCCGCACCTGTCAGTCGGCATTTGCCAAAAACATAAGCGAAACTTTAAAACTGTGTTAATGTGTATTACATTATAATAGTCAGAAAACACACTTTTTCAACATTTCCGAGTGTGTCCATTCTGCGTAGAGATGAGCTGTACTAGCGATTAATCTGATTGGTCAGTGGCCGGTGCTAGGACTATGAAGGAGTTTTCAGCTCACAAAAAAAAGAAATATTGGAGTAGACAAAGATGAATGAAAGATTCTGATTAAAACGGAGTCATTTTTCGGATGAAAAGTCGATTTTGCAATATATTGCCCCTTTTACCTTAATAACATTTTTTTTCCTACATTAAAATGCTAACGGGTACACTAAAATAATTGTAATTTTTTTCTAATGATTTTTATACGCATTATGAGCACAATTCGTTATTTGCATAATATTAATAATATACCATATGCAATAAAAACTTCAGACAGGCTTTTTGAAAGTGTGGTCATCATTTACGGGTAGTGTGTTGCTGTAGGTCAGGGCAAATTCTCAAGAGTTAAAATGACAATCAGAAGAAGATTAGATAATCAATATGTTAATCAATGGTCCAATCTAATCCCTCTCAGTTGGGGCCGTGATATCACCTCCAGTCAGGGAGCTATTTCTCCAGGTTGTGGCAGCAGCCAGTTCTCCAACTCTTTAAACCCACTAAAGCCGATTTTCAGATTATCGTCAACAACAGGTAATCAGCACCTCGACTTGGCACGAAAGGTTTATCAGCCGTAAAGTGCACACTGCTCACTTTAACTGCCTTCTCTCTGGAAACCATCACTTGTACTGCATTTGAAGAGTGTGGTTCTTAGCATTCAACCATTTCCCTCTAAGGCTTACCTCAGCTCAGCGTGTGTTGTATTATCATTTCCCCTCTCATGAGTTTACCAAATGGTATTGAGATTTAGTTTCAGCAGTTAGTGTTCAGTGACTCCAATATACTGTCTCGTAGATGTTTTTGTGTTTCATTACACAGGCTTATCTGACTAGCATGCAATGATTGCCCTCGCTCCCCCCGCCACCTTAATGTTCTAAACTAATAGCATTAGCCAGCTGTTACATGAGTCTAGAGATCTGGTAGAGAGACTCTGCAGAATTCAGCAAAGGCTTTTGGTACACAAAAACTGAGAGGAAGAGGGAGTTCCTGTCGATTGAGCATTTTATTAGTGCATACAAAATATATGTTGTGGAGAGGGATGTAAGTGACAAGCCAGAGTTGAGATTCCAGCGAAGTAGAAGTGTGGTACAGATTACTAGAAATACTACGATTTCTGTATTTAATCCTTTGAATTTTGTATTATCTTGTTATGGTGTTGTGAGAATGGAGAGGAGAAGAGAAAAGAAGAGAAAACATGAGAAGTGAAGATATTTATAAAATAACGAGAAGAAAGGAGAAGAGAGACTAGATATGGATAAGACGAAAAGATGGTAGAGATGTAGAAGAGAGACTAGAGATGGAGAAGACGAAAGGTTAGAGATGGAGAAGAAATAAAAAGAGAAGAGAGACTAGAGATGGAGAAGAGAAAACGGTCTAGAAATGGAGAAGAGAAACTAGAGATGGAGAAGAAAAGAGAAAAGAGATGGAGAGGAGAAAATAGGCTAGAGATAGAGAAAAGAAGATAGGAATAGCGAAGAGAACAGAAGGGTAGAGAGATTAGAGATGGAGAAGAGACACTAGAGATTGAGAGGAGAAAAAAGGCTGGAGAAGAGAAGAGAAGAGAAGAGAAGAGAAGAGAAGAGAAGAGAAGAGAAGAGAAGAGAAGAGAAGAGAAGAGAAGAGAAGAGAAGAGAAGAGAAGAGGAGTGAGAAGAGAATTGAAGACAGACATTGTAATTGGTGCTAATGGTTGAGGCAGAGCGAGGGATTCTCGCTTGGAAACAAAGCAGTCTTTCTTGCTTCTGACCCTCTCTCTCATTGTACAAACTAGAGCTGAACATTTTATATATAAGTTTAAATACTCTAGCTTGAAATTAAACTTCAATATTATATATTTTTATATAAACACAGTGAGAGAGACAATATGTAAAATTCAAGAATAATTTCAGTTAATAAATAATGCAATAAACCAAATCAAATACAAATCTACATTTGAAGTAACAAAAAGCATGCCCACATGCTCTCAGACTAACTTTAAAATGTTGACGTTTAGGGCACAAAATGAACAAATGACCTTGACAGGATGGCCATACATTTCTATGCACCCCGTCAGCCCTATGAAAACTATAGGTCAGGTCACTTTATGGTTGCCAGATGTTCTGGAATCTGAAATTAGTCTGTGAACTAACTAGAGCCTCTGTTAAGAGTTACTCTTTGGAATTTGCCATTAAAACCTGCAGTAGAGGGAACACAGAGCATGACAATAAAGGCCATATTCAGACATTTTAAAATTTTGTCTAAAATCAGATCAAATTTCATTATATACATTGTTTCACTCATAACGCACTGGAACAACATTAGAACTCTACACAGGAACCTTAGAGTGTTGGGTTTCAATAAAAAAGGAAACTCATAAAGGTTAGGAACCAAAGATGGAAAATAAAAATCTCTGCATGGCAGACTCAGACCTCTGCTAATTACGCTGAGGTCACGAACTCACGACCACTCCACGGCACGGCTCGCACCCGATCAGTTTATAACCCTTCACACTGTAAAGTTTAGGAGGGGCAGACTGGAACCCTTTTAAGAATAACAGCCCGGCACTTTAAGTGCTATCTTGAAAAGTGATCAGCAAAGACTAATCCATTTAATGACACCAAATGCAGCCTAATGAGGGCCGGCTTGCTAACGGCCCTGGCCCGGGTCAGTCTCAGGTCAGGTTGAACCACAGAGTGTTAACTTTAGTTCACTTCAGATCATTCCAAGCTGGGATGGGAACTGCAGAGAGAGTTGAAAACAGAAACAGAGCAAGAATGAAGCAGAACCAGAAATCCTCGTCTGTTCTCTGAGCTATCCTACATCGGAAAGGGCCAAAGGTTGTTTATAGAACAAAGGAGTTTGGCTACTTGCACAGAGGCCAAATTACATTCTAAAATTATTTTAAAATCTCATTAACCTCCATCAATCTATCATTTTAATAAACCTGCACAGATTATTGTAATGCAGCAGACCTGCAAGTAACCTCCCTGTTATGAGAATCTGCTTTCTGTTCAAAATACTGAATGACGTGGGAAAAATTGTGGTAAGCATTCCGCACTCCCATAATTCATCCTGACAAAAGCAGGGCATTCAGTGCAATTGGAACCGTAAGCAATTTCCCGCTTCTGATAAGGAGGGAATCTGAGAGCCGGAGAGGGGAAAAGCATCCACTTTGGTTTTCTAGATGATTTTTACAGCAGGCCGCTCCGCCCCTTGTGGTGCACATCTGGAGAACAGCCTGACGTCATTCTCATGATAGAGACGTGGAGGCTGGAGGCGCCTGTAGTCTTCTCGTCCAGAAAGGCATCCGATGGAGTTTACCAGATTCTGCAGTTGACTCCTTTGAGGGTTGTACCCCTTTAGTGAACTGGAAAGGCCAATGGTACAGACTTTTGATCGACAGATTTCCATTGTCCACCATTTAATGCAATTGTCTTAATACTTTTTATAGTGGTGTAACTTTGTATTATTTTATACTGAAATGGTACAATGCGTATCATAGAGTTACTTAGCGGATATCATCCAGGAGCTACCATAATGGACTACCTTGAGAAAGATTTGTAGCTTTTTATTGAGAAATATTAAAAAAACTAAAGCTGTGTCCCATTCTGCACTTTGAAGGATTCTGAATTTAGATTGGGACACTGCTTGAGTATAAAACAAGCCCACCTTCACATCTTCTTCTGTTACAAGCTCTGAGAGCAAAAGCGTTATTGGTGCCCCGAGGGTGGATGACATTACACACTCTCTTACAAATCAAACTAGACATTGATGTTCTTTGCTTTACAGACTTTCTAAATGCAGTTTTACTTTGCATTTGGAGATTTAACATTGGAATAATTCCAATGTATGCAGTTAATGGTTTTGTAAAGCTCACAATTTCAGTTTCAGTCTAGATATTTTGTTGTATCATGGACAAAATACCAAGGTATGCATCATGAGAAAAGTGCATTGTTACACCCCTACTATTTTACATAATTGTGTTTGTAACATCTACTTCAGGACCAGGATGTCTTAACAAAGAGATATTTAGAGTTTCCCAGTCAAGAATCCTGGATGAAGTTGTAATTTGATGAAATTTGTGACAGGGAGTGTTACCAGTTCAAGATTTTAGTTGACCCTTGCATCAGAAAACTGTTTGGGCCTATAATGCACAGATTTCCAACTCTCTTTGTATTTGCTGTTTCTTCTCCTCTTTAACGGCTGTGCTTGTAGAGACCCCAGGCTTGAGTGATAAAGTAGTGAGAAAGGAAATGTGTTCACTTTCTCAGACGAGCTCCAGCTAAACGGGGCGTTCACAGTAAAGTGACTGGGGTTTAAAGGTTAAAGAAAGATAAACAGAACGAAGCCCCCAATCAACACGCGTGTGCATGGGCAACATGTCCCACAAGGGATAGCACAACATTTTATACTGCGATAACGATCTTAGAGCCATGAGAGAAAAAGGGGTGGAAAATGTAGGAAGTTTACACAGAAAGAAAGAGAAAATAATGCGTAGCCCCCTGCTAGCAAAGCCTCTTGGCGGGCGACTTGGCCTGCTGAGAATCCCAAAGAAGAACACAAGGGGAGGAAAGAGGGGGAGAGAAAGTGAACCATCATCTTTCTCTCTTTGTCTCTCGGGATGATCCTTTTCAGATGAAAACGTGCCACTTTCAGTCAGTCTGCGAGATGTTAAATAAGGAACTTTAGCCAAAGCAATCCTGTTAACAGCATCACCATTGAAATAAAAGGGGAAGACAATCTTCTTAAGTGATTAATCTCCATGAGAAAGTCGCATCTTTCAGGAGCTTTATTACCTCCAAATTTCAACTGATCTGTCTGAGCATCCTCTGTTGATGTAATTATCCATCCTGAACGTGAAGGTGCTAAACACGCTAGCATAATAACAAGCGGATGTCCTATAATTCTTTGGTGACCCATTTCCATTTGAAAAGATTGTGCTTCAATCAGCATGAGATGAAATTGGGCTGCAATGAATCTCTGTTTGTTTATGGCAATTTGCAAGATACCATTGTTAATTGAAATCAAATTTAAATAAAAAGGGTCATGAACTGAGATAACCAAAAGTGTTGGATCTTTTGAGCTGATGGAACTTAAAAAAACACTGAAAGTCTCAGAAGTCTAAATGTGTTTGGTTTTAAACTATTGTCATTATTATATAAACAAAGAGTTATTATCCGTATAATGTCCATGACACTTTAAGTATCGCAACATTTCATTCGTCAAAATAAAATTACATTTGAAACCATAAAGGTGAGAAACCCAGGATCCAATTTGACAAAATATTACACAGTCTATCCAATACCAATTTGTTAATCATAACCTGTTATAGAAGACTCTGGAAGCAAGGTTTAAGTAGGAATATGTAGCTTTATTTCGCTTTAAACACTGAAAATGCTTACAGCTAACAAACCATGCTGCATTCAGAACAGAAGAAGACTGGATGAAGGGGAAGTTCCTGAGAGACCTGCTGTGTGTGCTCAACTTTTATTATGTATTTTCAACTGATTCTTAAAAATTTTAAAACGATTGACCAGTGAATGGCTATTTATTGTGAAGATTCAACCACACTACTCTACGATTTAGAGGTGGAATCAAAATATTACACAATGTTGCCATTTATTTCATTTTTTCATTTGAAAACTTTGAGATCCCTTTTGAACAAAGATATAGAACAAAGATAATGCAAAGAAAATGTGTGTAAAATCTCGAGAGACTTGTTTTTCTTTAGCAATGTGCTTCCCCTTTTTCTTTCTTTTCATGTAAACAATTGTTAATAACATCATATGAAACCTTTTGTTAAATGCTGGATTTTCTTACATTTCCCCTCATTCTTCTTTGGCTCCCTGGGTTTCTGTTGAATAAGGGTGAATGATGATCTTTTGCGGGTGTCTGAAGTGGGACGTAATGAGGGACTGAGGTGAGAAAAGCAAGCAGATTTGCTAAGGCTTCACCTCATTAGCAGAATAAGTGTGTGTGTGCGCTCGCATTTTTTACACCATCACGAAACTGTCTATTTGTAAAGCAAAAGGTCCCACTTGAGCCCTACTCAAGCCATGTGGTTCTTGTTAGCCTAGCATTGTTAGCGCCTCCAGCACAAACATAATAACGCTCATTGCTCAAAGGAAATCTCAGGTTTGATTTTGCTGTTAACTATTAAGTTTTCTCTTTTGTGACCAAGCTGAATGGACATGAGTCATGCAGCTGACTGATGTAGCATAATTCTAGGGGTATTGTGTGTATTTTTATGTCTGTGTGTCATAGGTGAATGTGGCTGTGTTTAATTGGGTTTTTTTCTGAGGTGGAATAGGGAACAGACGGTTGTAAATAGCTCTAATGATCTGGGCTCCTTTTACACAGAAAACAGAGAGAGAAAAAATCCAGATCAGCTAAAAGGTGTAGAAAAACTCCTTTTTACCAGCTCTTTTTGTTTTGGTGTGTTTATGTGGCGGTAGGCAGTGGTTTTGTGGGGGTGGAATTTTTTTTCATGCAACCTAAAATGCACACAAGGCTGTCTTCCTTCTCTTGGAATTCAGAGATATGACCTTTCCATATAACATGCAAAGAATTTAAAGGTGTTTTGCATTTCTTGTGTACTGGATTACTAACTAACTTTCTTTTTCTTTTTCATGTTTCTGGACCTGCTTTCTGCCATTTTTAGGTAAGAATAATTTTTTCTGATTGAACCAATGAAATGTGGAGGTGCATGTGGGTGTATGTTAGACCGAAGCGAGGGCGGATCTTGGTAAAATGGTTTTGCGGTAGTGGCTTTTTCAGTGCACAAAAACACACAAACTCACTCTCTCATGATCTCAGAAAGTGTAGTGAAAGTGCAGTGTAGGCCAGTGTGGCTTTGAGAGACACCACACTGACTCTCAGCAGCAAAGGGTAGATAACCACTTGAAAATGAGATTCGTTTTTGATTTTAGAGGAAAGGTCTGTTATGATGTCACTTCATGATGGAAGTCTTTATTTTAAAGATTAAAATCTGAATGTGATTTACTATAATGGTCAAAATCCAAAGATGTCAAGATCCAAACTTAAATTTATGGGCAAAACTGAAAAAAATCGCATAAAATATTTATTGAATATTGAAATGTTTCCATCCAACGAGTCAAAGAGAACAAAAGCATCAAACTTTCTACATGCAAATTTATTCGCAAAATGCATTTCCATTGTAGTTCATCCACATTTTTTCTTATCAGATTAAACGTTTATCCATATTTTCACAATTGGCAACATGGGATCAATGTGGATCTTGCCATTTCTATACAGGCTTTTTTATGCAATATTCCCAAATGCACATAACAACAGGTTTGGATGGATGGAAAACATTTGTACTAGCATCATCCTCATTCCAGTCATTATCTATAGTGGGTAAATCCACACGGAGTAGGGCAGATACCTCCCAAATAAAAAGAATGCTGTGCTAGATTTGAGTCTATAGAAGAACTTTGGACGTTCATTTTCATTCATTTTCAAGAATTTTCTCACACTCCTAATCCCAAAAAGTTTAAAAAAGGTTAGCATTTCAATTGACCAATACTATATATTAGATGAACAGTGCACAACATTAGACATTTTCTTTCAACTTTTCACCAAAGTTTTGTGTAATGTAAACTTTTTGTGAATTGGAAAATGCGGGGGCGGGGTCATGAAAGCTCCGGAACTTATAGGAGTCTATTTTAACGAAGCTGTTTTATGAAATGTTGTTATATAATATCTTCTGCAAATTTGAGTTTTTAAAGACTTTTCATACAAAACCCAAAGATTAGCTGGCATCTTGTACTACCTTTTAAATGAAATACACAATATTCAAAGGCAAAAGTAAGACGAAAGGGTCTACTACTATCTATTTTCAATATCATGTTGATGCACATCTTTGTGGCTATTACATAGAAACCAATAATTTTCTTGTGAAATGTGCATGGGGTTGAACACACTGTGGACATCTGATCAGGCCACTTCACTTTCACTAAATCTATTTTCCCTTGAAAATCTCAGGACCTAATGTTTTGATATTTCATCATGAGTTATGATCATGTAGGTCATAATGTGTCTCCGAAAGAAACTTTTTTTTTTAATCGTCATTCTGCAAAAGAACAGTGCATGCTGCGATGTTGCAGCGAGGAATGCCAAAAAAGAGCGCAGTGAGAGTATGCGTGGGGGTGGGTTTGCGCCAGTGGATGCGTGTGTGTGTGTGTGTGTGAGGTAGGCACACCCTTGCGGGTTTCTGTATCTCTCAGCTCTCATTAAACTTTAATGGCTTCCTCTTCTGGCTGGCACGAGGCTCCACTTTTCACTCAGTGCACAGGAAAAAAGCCTGAAAGAGCGAGCGAGCGAGCTGCAAGTGTGCATACTGAGCAGGTAGATGAGAGCTGAAGACAGGAAGCGCTAATGCTGTCAGTCTGCTAGCGAGATGCATGTTAGCGGCTGCTAATGCTGAGCCAGACGCTGCACTGATGTGATGTGCACAGCTATGCTAAGATCATACACATCATTAACAAGATTTAATTGGATTTTGAGTTTCTACATTTGTTTGCTATAAATTATGATTAGGAAAGTGGTGAATAGATCAGATTTCTGTAGTCTTTCCTTTCTTTCCTGTTTCTGTATGAATCCATTATAAAAGGAGCATGAGTGCCAAATAGCGCCTCTTGTACGTCCTACTCACGTCATCAAAAGAGCCAGCTTTCATTGGTCGTTCTCCTTTCAAAAAACGGATCTGATATGGCAACCCGATCTCTTTTTCGGTCTAATGTGCAATGTCCCATTGGCGGCCATGTTTTTTAATCGAGAAGCATTGTCGGAACAAACTTCGTACCAAAAATTTGGGTCATTGTGTCAGTGCCTTTGGTCTATCTCCGCAAAATGGCTCTGGCAACATGTTTTCCGCTGTTTCAGTTTCTCGTTTATTGTAGCGGATAGAGATCTTCTGTCAATTAATTCCAGAAATACTTGAATAATATCAAAAAAGCAAACTCCTCAACAATTACGTTCAAACAGCCAAAAAACAAACAAAAGCTGCTTTGTTGATTTCTATCTGCACAGTACAACATTACAAGGCCTCCACGGTAGATTTTGGCTACTGAGATGGCGTCACCTGATAGAGCCTCTGTGTTTCTGCCTGGTCGACTCTTCTCAGTTTTTTATCCCCTTTGGCCAGTCATTCTGTTTAGAGAGAGAGAGAGGAATGAGGGAGAAAAAGAGGGCAAGAAGAATGGCACTCTGTTCACAGTTTACAGCCACGAGTGAAAAGAAGAGAGGAAAGAGAACTGTGCTGTCACTTTAAGAGGCAGAACAGGCTGAGCTGCAGTGAAAGAGAGAAAAGGAGGAGATGCAACATCTGTAGTCTGGCCTGTAGCCTTCTGGCTAGACTGCTCAAACTTATTGACTTCCTGTTTCAGAGAGAGGTATTACTGGCTTAGTTTCTTTCTCTTTTTTCACTGACCTTCCTCACATAGATCTTCCTAAATAAGAATTGGAAAGGAAAGAGATCAATATCATTGGAATAAAGTTAATGTTCTTTATATTTAGGGCTTGAGCTCAAGGTGCATAGAACCCTATTGTCATTGCTCAGAGCATTATTGTTTAGCTAAAGGGCCTACATGTGCTCGAAATGTCACAGAATTTCACACATGCACACATCAGAACAGGACAATTTACATCTGATTGTGGTTTGAAGCGGGTGTGTCAAAATTGCTCTATAGCGCCACCTAACCCATTTCAGCTTATGGTGAACTAAAAGTTTGTCATAGGAAAAATTAAATTGGGAACACAAATGAAGGGTACAAAGACGTAAATATAAGTAATATGGATTGCATTTCAAAACTATTTGCCAAAAACCTTTTGCTTTTTCGTACTTTAATGAACTCCTTTTAGAGATTCTATCTGTTCATCTCCAAACACTAATTGCAAAGTCACTAATATGACTTCGTTAAACTCCGTGTGCACTGCAGTTGTTGAAAGTTGTTCCCATAAACAGGAATGAGTCCAGTTCGGGGTCAAATTCGCCGGAAGTTGCTGCTCTTCATTGATAATGAATGCATTGCTCAGTTATTGACTGGCGTTAGTGGTGAAATTGCAGCTAATACAAATAATCAGTTATTTAATGGCTATAATATATTATGAATATTTGTAAAGCTAATGGCACTGCTCGACACCTTTATATTTCTTTAGCTTTCTGTATCTTGCAAGTTTCCTTGGCTAACCACTATGTCTATGAAACTGTCTGGGAAGGACACTTTAGCTACCTTTTGTCTTGTGGCTGTGCTGAATCCTGCCTGACTCTCCCTCACTCCCCTTTAAACCTCCTACACAGCTGTCCCTGTTTCAGTTTATGACCTGCGTGTGAGATTGTAAGCAACTGCACGCAGTAAGACGCTCTCATTGTCATCTAGACCACCGCAGACGAATAAATTGCCCCCTTTTTTTCACAAATCATTTTTATTTTGATGGCTCCCACAATATTTACTTAACCCTGTTTGCATCCAGCCATGTGTAAAAAGTCAGCGATTTAGACTTTGTTCTAAAAGTGTTTAATCGCTGGGCTTTCTGGCAGATTCTGTTTAGTTTTGCATAATCCACCTTTGGCTTCATTCTTTGAGTGAGCACCACTAGAGTCAGCGCTCTCGTCAGTCTGAAGTGTGTATTGACTGGAGCTAGTGTTTTCTTGAGCATGTGTCCGATGAGATAATTGGACCTGATTGCTCACTGTTTATTCAGTGCTCCGCTGAGAATGAGTGTGTTGTTAGGGGCTCTGTTATCATGCATGCATGCATACACACACATTCACACGGCTAAACAGACCTGATGCTGGGTGCAGGGCGCTCTTTCACCAGCTGAGCTTTTCCTTCTCGGCTTATTGCAGCTCAACCTGTAGAAATGTGTATTATACCGACTACATCGCAACACAAGACACAGGGTACACGTGCTGGGGGCTCACGAGAACAGAGTGTGTGTGGAGGAACTAGTTCATTTGTTTGAAGCATGTGCAGTATGAAGGCATGTGGAGCGTAAAGGGCAGAGAAGTCTGGCATTACCCACAAACCCCCACACCACACACTCCCCCCCACCTGAGCGCCACCTGCTCATCTGTCTGTCCTTACAGTGTAGTCAGAGTGAGGAGAGAGACCCCCCGCTGCACGCCTGGCACATAAACACACATATGCACGCACACACACATACACAACACGCATGCTGTCCTCCTACTCTGCAGTCACAACGTACTGTGACCCCTGCACTTAGAGAGAGAGAGAGAGAGAGAGACCAAATTAAGATGTTGAACTCATTAACATGAAAATATCACATATCTTAAATATGTTACTGTACGCTACTGTGTTACAAATGTGAACCAAATCTGGTTCTTTGGCTCGTAATCATGGGGAAACCTTATCTTCAAGATGCTATTTGGAAGCAACCATTAAATGTATGAAAGAAACATTGCCATTAATATCTAAGTCTCACGTAACGGTAACAAAGTTCTATAACAATACCCCAAAAAAACCCCACAAAGAACCAGTGAAGAACCAAAAAGAGCTTTAGAAGTTCTTTAGAACAAAAAGGTGCTGTATAGCCAGCGAAGAACCAGCGAAGAACCTTGGAATAACCAAAAAGAGCTTGCGGGGTTCTTTAAACGAACAAGTGCTATATAGCACCTTCAAACAGCAAAGATTCTTTTTTCAAAGAGTGCAGAGTGCGCTCACATTTGGGAGAATTTAATGCAGACTTATGACAGATTGGTAAACATAAAATGAAGGCAATCAGGGAATTGGGCATCTGGAATCATTGTTTGCGTATAAATACTTTTTTAAATAAATCACTGCATATTGTAAATGTAATTCAATATTAAGGTCAGTGGTGGTTTTTTGCAACCTATCCACTGGTTATACATCCCTGCACACTGTTGTCCAAGCAAACTGAAGAGCGGTCTTTTGAGAGAAGGAGGAGGAAGAGGAGGAGGAGAGAGGGGGGGATGTGAGGGAGTACAGAAGCATGAGGAACGCTTTACAGGCTCTTATCCTTTCACATCCTTCTTTAAACAGGAAATGGCTCAGACAAAATGTCTTGATGTTCTCTCTCTTCCATATTGGGTGTTGATATACATTTCCCCTTTTCGACTGATCTCTGGTCAGTTTTGGCTACCTCAGAAAAACATTTAATGCACTACAAACAAACATGTGTCTAAATAAATGGAAGTCATGCATCTTTTTGTGTTGCAAATAATAAAGAAGTAATGTTTATAAGTGAATTTGGGAGAAAATGCAGATCATCCCATCGAACAACAGTGATGTTGTAAAGCTGTTTGTTGTAAAGCTCCAGTAAAATAGCCAGAGAAGAGTTTGTGGAACTGCAGCAGGAGTCCGGGCGTCTCTGGGAGCAGATGTGAAAGAATGAGCTCATTGTTTATGGTTGAAACCTGGTGCAAATGTTCCCCTCAAATGCTCCCAGCTGCCCGAGCTTTGCCAGGCCTCCAGAGAGGAAAGCTGTGGCATCAGGGGCCATGGCACAGGCTGTCTCCATGTGTTTGCTTTTGTTGAGTCAGGCGCAGCGTTGTGTTCACAGCACATCTATCACATCTGGCTTTGAAATGGGATCATGATGTTGTGACTGAGGGGATGTCGTCTGTTTGTTTACTGTGCGCTCTATATATCACCATCAGGTGCTGGGGAAGCTGTGGAAGCACATGGAAAAATTCGCTACTTTATAAAGAATCTGGTGGTTCTTTTCAGTAGATGATGGATTTTAGCTTAGTTTTAATGCATACTCTGCATTAAAATATCACAATCTCTTTGAAGCTTTCCACAGAATTTCAATTGTTTTGTTTGAGCCAATGGGAGTTTTTCTTAGTTAAAATAAAAGGAAATATTTTTGCAAACGTTAAAGATGGAAAACTTGTAGATTTTTTGTAGAAAATGCGTTCATCTTCAATTCTCAGACCATTCAAGCTACAGCCACCAAAGTTTCTTGAGACATCCAAACTGTTGTGAAAAGAGATGCTATTTATTTTGAGACTTATACCATGAAAGGAATTCTGGTAAATCGCAGAGAATGCTGGGAATTTTTTCATTGACTTGACGTGCAGTTAAACTTTGGAAAACTGTAACTCAAACTGTGAATCTCACAGACATTTCAAACTGACCACACATGTGGAAAGTCTGTGCAATAACATACCAAGCAAAAAGTATTTGAACCATAGAAGTGGTTAAATATTTACCACATAAAGAAATGGGAGTTTGTTTTTGTTAATCATAGTAGCAACATTTTTGACCTTACTGCCTGCTCCCTAGCAACCACCTTATTTACCCTAGCAACCAGAATTTCAGTAATCTATCTGAGCTTAGGTAAATGATAGAGACATTGGGATCGGCTCATATGACTAACAGCAAAAGAAACATTATATTATGAGGCTGACCCCTCCATAGCAACCAGACTGTTTACCACAGCAACCAAATCTCTCTAAGCTTTGGAAAATCATAGAGACATGGGGGTTGGCTTGTATTACTTTGACAACTTTTTGCCACTTTTTGTTGGTGGGCAAACTTTAGCTGTCTACTTAAATTATAATATTTTTCTACATTGGACATAGTCGTTTCCCTTTTTCATCCATTCCGTTTTATTGAGTTAGTAAACATAACCAATGCATAAAACATCACAAGATATCTATATTTTTGGAGAATCGAAATCACTCAAAATCAACAGCAGTTATTGTATAAAAATCCCAGCAGAACAACTTCCTTCCATTTTATGCTTTATTTTATTTATATCTTTCCATCAACCTTTTCATCTCTGCAGTTTCTTTCCACCCTCTCTTTTCCTGCTGTGGAAAACCCACTAGTCCACAGGAGATGAGGACAGCAGGAAACACGGCCCGTGAACATCATCCCTCTCAGAGAGGGTCCGAGAGTGAAGGAGACGGAGCATAGCAGTGGAAAATCCTACCCCGTGCCAACTCATACTTGCGCATCCACACTCCCTGACTCTCTCTGCTGTCTTCTGCTATTTTCACTCAGGGTTTTACAGAGCATTGCAGGCGGACTCACTGACTGACTGGGGAACTATAAAAGCGGAAGCCTCAGCCAAGCCATGGAACTCACTCTTGAGTCAATGTGGAAAATTATGCAAAGCCTCTTTTCCCCCAAATGCGTTCCTTATGCCTGATTGTGAATGGTAGTTTATGTTGCAGTAAGCGTTTCTGTCACTGAAAGCATTTGATTGGAGGACTATGAGAAGCACTTGTGAAGCTGAATGAGTGCAGGAGTATGCCATTGCATTATTAAATAGCAATTTCATGCAACGCAAGCCCCGTGTTATCCCGATTAAGATGCAACTTTACAAGGTTTTCACAGTATCTCTAAAAAAGGAATATTGCTGGATCCAACATGGGTAGCACGGAAGGTTGCAGATTCCTGGCTTTGTTATGTGTGTGGTCTTCTTCTGGGCTCTCGGATTTGTATTTTTTCATTTTTGTTAGCCAACTGCTTTATTATTTTCTTTTTATTGTAATTAGAAAGGAAAGTCGACGTGTAGACAGGAAATGAAACAGGAGAGGGACCATTGGGATTGGGAATTGAACCCGGAATAACAACAACATGTATGTCTGGTTAATTATCAACTATGTGAAGGTGAGAGAATGTGGCGGACTGTATAGGATGTACATTCTCCCAATATGAGCTGCACTAGCTGAACTCCTGATCGTAACTTTGATTAATAAAGGGATACAAGATAAATTAAATAATTTTTGCTTGCATTTAAACCCAATTCCATTTATCCATTTTATCCGCGCCCCTTTCCTTGGCCTACCTTGTCATCTTGCCCCTTTAAAACCTTTTGAGTGAATAGATGTAGGGTTGAAAATAAATTCCTGCTATGTAATATATTCAGCAAATATTTACCTCTTCATTCCTGAATTTGTATCATATTGGTAGTGTTTTTGATGTACGCTATGAAAGTAGTCCACCATGAAGTGTAGCATCTTCCCCCTTCGTTGAAGGTCAATGGCTACTAAAAATAAACACAAAAGTTTATTGTTAATATATAGAACAAACCAAAAAAAAGCCCTGCAAAGGCAAAACAATTGGTTGGATTTTCAAAATTCGAATTAAAATTTAAAAAAAGAAAAAATGTTTATATTTAAGAAGGATTTTTATTCTTAAGAGAATACATTTTTATTGTTAAACTGAAAATCAATGATACACATAAAAAATGTAAACATTTAAACATCCTTAAACCATGTTTTTGGGTGGAGAACACTTTTAAACGGTTCTCATTTTTGATTAAAGGTACACCATGTCAAGTTTTACATGACAACTTAACAATAGTGACCCAACTAGGAGGGCGGGGCCAAGAATCTGTTGTCTGTCAGTGATTGGTGCTGTAGAGGTTTATGCAAGGGCATGTCACGTGACCATTGTTCTATCGAGAAGGTGGGATTTTATGAATTTACCACTGATTATTAGAATAACTTTTGTTAAGGGAATTTAGAAACAACACATGGCTATTTAAGGAGCCTCCGGCTGGTCACTTGGATAAACACAAGACTGTTTAAAACTCCTGGCAAGAGAAAGTATGGAATCAAACAAGTAGATGAGAGTAAACTACACATTCACTTTTTTCCAAGTTCAACTCTACTCCAGACAAAACAAAGTGGCACATGTTATGATGAATAGCAACGCTTTACAGATTTTTGTTTGTAGAGGAGCTGGGAGCTCCCACCAGTACTATGGCAGTTCGAAATCTTACACAGATGCTCACAAATCTCTTAGCATGTGGACGTTAATTTGAAGAAGCCAGCGAGTCAATTGGATCTATTGGTATTTTCGGGCTTCTTAAGTGTTGGTGACCTTTCACCTTGTAGTCTATGAACTGAACTTACCCACAAACCCTGTTTGACAGACTGATAATGACAGACGGATCAGCACTGCTTTGATGTTTGACAAAAAAGTTACACGACTAAATTCAAGCTCTGAAGAACATGGAAAAACCTTGAGGAAATTTGTCATCCGTCGTAAATTCGATCTGTGGGCAGAATGCTTATATAAGCAAGACTAATATCCATTTTGGTGGTTTTGTTGTCATTAAAGTGGGTTTAAATCAGAAAGGCCAGTTTTCTGGTTGAATGCTCTCTCAAAATTGTGTTAGCATTCATGAAGGTTAACCACAGCGCTCAAACTGAATTTACACCCTCGCGTGGCGTCAATGATTTCATCCTTTATATTCCTTCTGCCCCTCACACACACTCTCGTTTCATGCACAACCTCATCATACAAATATTAACAATCCCCAGGAGTTTGAGAATGACGTCTATGTTCAGAACTGGATCCTTCGAGCCGGAGCAAGAGCGAAAAACAGATCGAGAGAGAGAAAAAACAGGACTGGATGATAGATTTGATTCTGTTCTGTTTGGAGAGCTGGAGTTTGGCTTAGACGGTCTGTTATGTCGGTTTCCATGGAGAAAACACTCGCTCTGCCAGACACTGAAGAGTACAAGAGTGAAAGAAGGAAAAAGAGAGAGAGAATTACAGGGTACGAGAGGTCTGGGGAAAAATACCAAATCCCATCCAGGAATGTGTAGGGTGTGAAACGAGACAGTGCGGACAGTCTCTCACTCCTCAATTGGTCAATGGTCTCGTAATGCATGCACAGGTCTCGTAATGCATGCACAGGTCTCGCAATTCTGCATGATGTCCCTAAAACGTGCTTATTTGAAATGATAATAAAAGATGATAAAAGGATTGGAAAGCATCCTTTCCTCCTCTGCCCTCCACCACGTCTCCTCTCTTGTGATGCATATGCTCTGTCCATGACGTGCTATCTGTCTCTTTTATGAGGTGAGTTACAACTCGCTCCTGTCTGTCTTCATGAATGAGGGATGAGAGCCATTAGCAGTGAGAGAAAAGGAGAGATAGAGCTCGCAGAGGAATGATTGATGCATTGAGTTTTATTCGACAGATTGAACTGAGGCAAAGGTCAACTTTTAAAGAGAGCAAGGCAGTGGAACCCAAGGCACTTTCATAATTACTGTGTGTTTTAGCGAGCGAGAGAGAGAGAAAGAGAGAGAGAGAGAGAGAGAGAGAGGAGAGGTTTCACACTTCAGGTGGAAATGCTCCAACGATTTCGATGTACAGATCAAGCCCCTAAGATTTAAAGTAATGCCCAGGAGCTTGCAATTTAGAAAGGATTGAATTAAATACATTTCTAGTCTACCATGGATGACAGGGGAAACGATTTAATAAAAGGGAAAAAATGCAATAAAATTTCAAGGACATCAATTCTTTTTAGTTTTAAAATCTGTTAAAAGTTTTCTGTTAAAATGCTTTTTGCATTTTGTCAAAATTGGATCCTGACCTGCATGTAGTTTTTGTGTAGTAGAAAACAAATCTGTGGAAATTTGCATACACTGCTAGATAATATTTAAAAAATGTCTGGCTAATAACATCAGGACTAATGCATTGAAACTGGCCATCAGCCGGGGTTCGGTTTCAGTTTTTGGGGACAGCTTGGGCATATGCTACAGAGGTCCTTTTATTTTGGAAATTCAGTCTCGTTTAGGTTGCTTTTCCTTAGATAATACCATTTACTTGATGCCAAATCGATTCCAAACCCTTAACTCATACTGTATATAATACGGAATAAGTTTTGTGCCCAAAACATTTGTGAAACACTTATGAATACAAACAAATGCTAAAAAAGACTTAATATTCAGATTTTCTTTGAATAAACTAGATATTTTATCAATCAGACTTCACTTTCACTAATCACAGTGTTGAAGGCACTGCCAATGATTTAGGCTTTGTTTTGCCCTTCGCAAATTTACATAATTCTTTTGTGAGGGCGTATTTTAATATACTCATCTTATAAAACATATATCTTCTAGCTCCGAAACCCAGTGTGAAACTAAACCTTTTTTTCCCACTGGCGAAAGTTTATTTTTCTCCTATGGAACTTTTTTTTACCAAAAGTTTACTTCAATATTTGGCACAAATATAATTCCATAGTTTATCATTATGAAGGGTGAATTTGAAATCGAAACACTTTTTGATTATTTTGAATAGTTCAGTGATACATTTTAATGAAATGATGTGAGCAGTTAACAAATCTTATCTTTTCAGAAATAAATAATAAAAACAACAACATCAGATATAGTTTGTTTTGAGCCCAATATTGTGAAGAGGTAGGTAGGTGGTAGGTAGGTGGCTGGGTTTTGCTTGGTGGTTTTAAATGCTTCTCTTTTGTCTTTCTCAGTCACAGTCTAAGCTTTGGTTTTGCTTCACTGAAGACTTTTGAAAGGCAGATTTCCATTAAACAAATACACAGACACGCAGATGTACAGTCGGACCCTCCTCGGTACTTCAGAGAGACTGAGAAAAAAGAAAAGCCTGTTCTTTTTTCTGCACGGGTTTGTGAAGGAAGGAAAGGAATTTCCAGTTTCGTGTCTGTACGTGCTCGTCAGATCTCAGATTATGGGCTCAGGGTTCAGGTGTGCTCTGGTATGCAGCGCTGCAGCTTTAGACTTGAGCAATGCCAACATCACTGTGCCCTCTTTCAGAAGCAGGTGCACACAAACACACAACGAGACAAGTTCACACAGATCTACAAGGCACTCCAGGAGCGAGCTGGGAACAGTTCTCCCGACACACAGATGTAAGGATGCCCTGATTGCCGCTCGTTGGTTGGCACAGTGTTGGTGATCGCTATGGCAACGGCAGTACCACACTAGAGCTGGCAGGGCCATGTTTGCTCAAAGGCATGGGAGAACAGCTCCTGTCTGGACCCTGATGTTTTGGTCAGGGGATTAAGATCGCGTTTTGGATAGCGACGCCATCTTTGGCTTTGCCTCAAAGTCTGGCCCTTGTCTACTGAATATCTGTGTGGGAAAGTTTAGTCTGCAGAAGAGATATGAGCAATCTCTTGTGAGGATCACAAGTCTTTGTTCTTCTACAGACAGATCTTTGAAACGAGGTAAAGGACAGTAGGAGATCAAAATAGCCAAATTATACTCTACAGTAACTAAACAGGGCGCCATTGTGTCATATATGGGGCGTGGCCTTGAAACGTGAGTAACTGTGGCGGTAACATCCCCCCTGAGTAACATGAGTCAATATAACTGAGAACAATATTTAACGCTTATGTAATAAAGTTTCTTAAATTTTAACCAATTTTCAGAAGTGTGATAAGTGAAACAAGTGTTTATTTATATATTTGAAATGTTTTTTTTTTACAGAAATGTAATTACAGTTTTAAGTTATTTTCACTTTATGACCATATAGCTGTAAAATACAGTAGAAAAAAGAATTTGCTGTAAGTTTTCTTGTAAATTTTTTTTTATTTTACACGATTAAACCTTTTCGGTTTTAAAAGTAATGTTTATTATTTATAGCATTAAACTTGAATAATATCGAAGTGATTTACCGTTTTCGTATATGACCGTATAATTACAGATGATTTCCTGTAAATCGAATGTAAATTTTATTTTATCTCCTTGTGAATCCTGCTGTCTCATATTGTTTTTTTTTCAGCAGCTCTTTATTTTTTTAGTTTTTATAGCATTAAAGATGCAAAATAAAACTAGCTTTCGGCATTGAACGAATTGAAAATTTGGTTCAATCATAACAAAACGAACAAGAAAATACTTTTTTGTATTCTTCAACAAGTCTGTCACAAACGTATTGCATCATAAATTCTAGAATTAGAGAAAAGCCAGTTTCTGATTGGGTGCCTTTCAGTCTCATTCGTTTGGGTCCAATTTCCTGCTACTTTTTATGTTGCGATTTCTAAAACTCCAGGCAAATGAAGGAATTGAGGTCTATGCCACTCTTTTTTCACGGATTCAAGGAATGTGAGTGTGGATGGAGTGAATGAATAACTGAAATGTGTTTTCTGATGGGGTGAAGATGAGGTCAGCGCTTCTTTATTCTGCACTGTTCTCATGTCACACAGACTTTCCTGCATCGACACATTCTTCAGCAGAATTGCTCTTTCTGCCATCACAGTTCTTGCTCTAACTCTCACACCCACAGTGAGGAATGTACTGCAAGGATCTAAAGATTCCGTCTGTGGTCTAAATGTGCTTGGTTTTCGACATTACAGTTCAATGAAAGGTTCATTTTCTCTCCGGCATGTTCTCTGCCAAATTCAAAGAATTCTCAAAAGCTTTCACTACTTTTGTCATTCTCCCTGAAGCAGACGACTTATTTCACGGCGGGTTTTAGGAAGAAATGCAGCCGTTTGGATGAACTATTATGAACTTATGAACAGTTCAAAATGCAGATAAGGCCTACTACACTGTTCGCCCTAACTTTGGAAATTGTAAATATTTTGAGTATGGTTTGACAAAAGCACACACAAAAATGTGCCATTAAACGTTTATAGTTAAAAAAATAGGAATCCCAAAGTTCTTGTTCGATAAAAATATAAAAGAAAATCCATGTTTATGCACTCAAACAGAAAACCATGCGGTCAAAACGGTTTGCCGCCATTAACAACCTTTCTTACTCTCTGAAGGAGCCCTAGATTAAAATGAACTAAATGTCTTCTACACTAATGTTTTGAGAACGTCTTTGGGGAAAACACAAATATACAAAATAGTCAGACTGAGAATCTCATAGAAACCTCTTCAAACTTTGATATTGTGTTTGTTATGCTGCAATAACTTATTTTCTAGATCAAAGATTTTGGGTAACAGTAACAGTTGTTAATAGATCTGTGGATTGGGGCATCACTCTGTAGTGGATTTGTACTTTTTGTATTTTTTTGTCATATTACAATCTATTGACAGCAGCAAAGTTCATCAAGTGTTGTTTGTAAGTGACCTGACAACAAGCTGCTTCATGATTGGTCAGAAGTCAGCAAAATCAAGTTAATGATGTGAAAATTCCAAAAGGGTTCGCAATGGCAAGTTTCGAATTTTAATCACATGTTAAAACTGCAGTGTGCAAAAGTCTCCAGGCTGCAAATGTTATTATTTTTGGTGTCAAATCCAAACGAGTTACTAAAACTCATGTAAAACCGGACCTTCTTAATATGATTTATGACCCGATTTGCAGGTTTGTATATGAAAACTCAAACATTTAGTGGCTAAATTCAACATGATGTTAAACAGAACCACCCGGAGTGAGATATTTCCTTTTTTATCTCCTCTCTTTCATTCTGTCTGAACATGTTTGCAGTAAATTGTCTCTCCCCTCTGGCAGACACATAAAACCAATCCTTTTTAATTAAGAGCAACTCCAGTGAGAAAAGTGCCAAACTCTTTTCCCTTTACTATTTCTTTTCTTTTTTTCAGCCACAACATCCTGTCGTTTTCCCTCTCGCTCACTCTCTTTCCTCCTACTGCTGTTTTTTTTTCTTTAACACCTCCCCTCATCATTAGAGTGTTGGTGTCTGTCTCTCACCCTTCATGTTTGTTTTGATACGGAGCAGATGGAAGCAGGGTTTTCTCTGACCGCCGCTCCACCAGGCAATTGCTTTATCTTCACATCTTTATTTCTCTCATTCTTCCTCCGCTTTCCTTTTTCTTTGAGCCAAATCATCAAACAATGAGTGTAGATGTGTGCAAGAACAGTAGCATTGTATAGGTTGTCTATTCATAAAAATGGGTCTTATTTCCAAAATAAAAGATACATTTGTATGCTTCTATTAGCTTGTTTGTAAAATAACATTATGAAAATAACATAATTTCATATAAATGAAATAGCACATAAAATATAAATAAAAAATGTAAAATAAATATTTAATTAAATGTTTAATTTATTTTATTGTGTACAATAAAATCGTCTTGGGTTTCAAAGCACAATCTGTAGGATTACATAATAATTTGGGGGTTATTATTTTTTATTAGTTAATTAAATTATCCACATATTTAAAAAAATAACATACCATATTCCAATTTTATCCCCATTTTAATGGTTTGACAACGTGTAAATTATTTAGTTTTAATTTAGTACAATTTACTGTGTAAATCATAACAATTATACAATTAAATCTAAACCAGAGATAAAACAGTATAATAAATATCTATAATTTTATTTTTTAATTTTACATAAACTGCTTTATTGCCAAATAATTAAATTCGTCTGGAGATTTAATTAACTTATTTAAGTTAATTTAAGGTTCTGCATTGTGTAATATTTATAATTATTATTGATTTAAATTTGAACATTAAATTTATAAATTTCTACCTATCCCCTCAACCATTTTTAAATATTTGTTATTTTTACTAGTTCTTTCCCATGGGTCATTAAAGATATGCTGAGCATGCAGGAGGACAGTTGAACTCTCGGTGCCCCCTCCAGCTTGCCCTGACCTGGCTTTGGCGAGGCCGCTGTCCCCTACTGCACGTGTACTTTATAGCGGCCTTGCTTTCTTCATCCTGATTGGGGTTGAGGGGGCACAACATCCAGAATGATGGCTGTAAACTTCAGACTGTTTACGACTCAGGACTGGTCACTCACCTCTGGGTGAACCCACCTTAACAGAGAGAGCGAGAGATCGACCCCAACTTCACCCAAGCTTTTTACAGGCTCTGTTTTTTACAGCCCTCATAGGCCCTTTGCACCCATCTCTCACACCCTCCGTTGTTCTTCCCCCTCTCCTTTTACCACTTTATTTCAGTTTTAACTGTTTATCAGTTTAACACCTGGTCTTTCCATCAGCGTTGTGGTCAGTGTGTCTTCGTTTAACTGTTTGTTTCCAAGCTTCATAAACAGTGTCTGATAGATATTTTCTTATGCCTTTTGCGCAACTTATGTTGCACTTTGTTTTCAGCCATAATTGAATAATTATAAAATATTTACACATGTATAAATCAACAAACGGATAACTTATATTTGTTGAAAACTTGGTTTACTTGTACAGTATAATCACACACTTGTCAACTGAGTTACACAAAAAAGTTTAACGTAATACACATGTAACTAACTGTATGTGACATGTTTAAAATGTACACTTTATAAAGGAAAAAAGTACTTTTTGCTAAACGTATTTAACCAACATAAACCATTAGATTACCCTTTTGAGTGTACGTGTGTACCAAAACACTGTTGGAACATATTCAGCATGTTTGACCCTCAGAAAGCTAAGGTCAGCTGAGGCTGCGGCGAACTAACATTGTGCTATGGATTTGGTGAGCTCTGCTGGTGTGACATGTCACCGTTAGCAGCGGTCAGCACGGGCTGTGACTTTAACACAGTGCGACCAGCACTTCTGAGTTCACGCTCGGGCCTTCTGCGAAACACCAATCAATTATCAGTCTAGCCAGAGCGAGGCCAGGACACATTAGACCTCTCTCTCTCTCTCTCTCTCTCTCTCTCTCTCTCTCTCTCTGTTTCGCTCTTGGCCTCTTGGCTGGAGTCCACTCCAGCTCAGGCATCTTTGAGAGTGTGTATGTGGGTTTGTGTGTGTGTGTGTGTATGTGGGTCGACTGGATTCACGGGGTAAAAGTCAAACCCAGCACCTGCTGCTCTTAAAGCGGCTCATTACAAGCCTGCAACTGGAGATTTACATGGGCACACGTGCACCACAGACTCATTTTCACAGTTCAGTTTGAACGAAAAGAGTCTTGAGTTTGGGAAATTTGATGCAGGCAATATATGATTTATTGGAGCAGGTGATGGCAGACATGTCTTGTACATATTGGCAATGGGACATAAAGAGCAAGTTATCAGTTGATTGTAATTTTTTTTTACAAAACACACCTTACTTTTGATAGAAAAAAAAAAAACATAAAGACCATCTCTGTATGAATCTTCCAGGAAATACTGGATCAGATTTGAACTAAATTTTGATAATTTTCCAAAGACTCAAGCTGTGCTTGGTAAAAGAGTCTCCATGTGATGTCTGAGAGAAGCGAAGATTTGAAATAGTGACTTGTCTCTAGCAATTTGCAAGTGGACTCTAGCAATCTGGATTCTTTTGGGTTCGGATTGAGACAGGCTGAACTTTTAAGGTATGATTAGAATTCTACTCTAAACCACTAAATATTGAGGTTCAACTTAGAAAGAATTTTACATTCAGAGAGACTGTTAGAATAGGTGGAGTCATTTTTATAATTAAGGCTCAATGTGGACCATTTCAACTTGCTAATACTTTTTTTTTTGCTAAGGGTCAACTATGCGTCAAATTCCTGCAACTTATCGACAACTGCTGTGCTTATTGGTATTTCATGGAAATTTTTTAAAGATCTAAAATGTTCCCATTGGTATCAATTCCATAATTTCACGCGACTGCCATTTAAAGGATGAAGGACAGGCCCCGGTATCAAGAAACCCAGCAATAGTAGGATGTCTTGCTGTTGTATAAGTTCCTTCTTCGATGCTGTAGGAATGAGTCATTATCTGACCAGAAAAGTAATATATTTAACATTAATTTATATACAATTTTTCAACATAAATAGCAATAGCTACTAATAGAAATAGGAGAGACTGATTCCAAATGTTTATAAACCATATGTCTGAAAGGTACTCCTGCACCTTTTCTATCCGTTTTCACCAGACTCAATTAAAAACATTTAGAACATGCCCAGCAGTCTACATGGAAGCATGACAGAGCCTAAGGAGCATAAATCAGGTTTTTCTGCTGTAAAATTGGGATTTCTAACATAAAATGTTCTCTCTTTTATTGTCAAATTGATAAATGCCATTTCAGTCATCCAGTCATTCGTTCTCAGATTCCCCTTTGGATGTAAATAGCCATTTGTGGATCACTGAAAATACAATTTAAAGTGACCGGTTGAAAATCTAATTTGTTTAACAGACATGGAAACAGCCCAGTCACAACAAGCACGTGTCTGACTTTCACAAGACTGGCATTAGCATCATTTGACAAAAGTAGGACAGGGCATTTGGCCACAGAGTCATTTTTTCCCATGCCCCCTGTTTGTCATCCCCTTCTTCCTGTCATTCTGGCACACTTTCCCGAAAGGCCTCCTGCTATGGAAGTTGATATCAGGTGGGCTTTTTTCCATCTCAGAATTCGAATGTGACTAAGCCGATTAAGTCTTGTTTGTGACGAGTTGAACTTGCATGTCATTGGTTGTTCTAAATATATTTTTCTCCGATGCGCGATATGGTTTGCATTATGCTTTAGTCCTGTGGCTATTGCTGAGGATCAGGATTGAAGAAATTCATTTAAAAGTCTGTCTGTTTGGGTTTGGACCACTAATACGGGGATTATGATCCCATCTGCCTGGCGCTGGATAAACCTACCTTGCGTATTAAGTCAAGCCGGCAACGCACATGCAATCCAGCCAACGGACGGCATCTGGCTCTTTCCTCGAAGAATCAGTGAGTGGGTTTATGTCACCTCTTTTAACCCACACATCATGACGATGGACTCAATGTTGGCGATTTGACACACGCTCCAGACATCTCTAAAAAGCTAGCTTCATCTGGGAAGATGTGAGACAATGTTTTCACTCTTCTAGATCAACACAGAAAGATTTCCCTCCAACTAATGTAATAAAAACCTTAATTAAAATGATTTAAGTGACTAGTGCCACTTTTATTCATTCAGTATTTTCCCTTTAGCTGTTTCTTAAAGAGTGCCCTAAGGACGTGTGAGTAAACTTTTTCTTACTCAGTCTTCAGGAATTCTATGCTTTCTGTGCTTGGGAAGAGGGTTCTGTTTTACAAGATTGTATAATATGTTTTTGTTTCGAGCTTGCCGTTTTAATTGAATGCAAAGCTCTTTGAAGCAAATTACTTGAAAACTCTATTGGAAATGCGGGGGGAAATCTAAGGGATCTGAGTCCACTTTCATTTCTGAATACATTTCAAAACAAAAATACAGATTCATTCATTAATTCATTCATTTTACGTGCTCGCTTATTCCCTTTCGTTGTCATAGGGGTCTCCAGCTCAAAATACCCCACCCCAAAAAACCACTTCCTTGCCCGCATGCTTCATGGGGTGGGGTTCAATGATCGAGCAGCTATATCTAAGCCATGCATAACCAATTTCAAGGTTTAATGAATGCTAGACCACTGGAGGGGGATTATGGGGTAGGGTTGTTTTTCAGGATTAAAGCTCGGAAATGTTTCTGTATACCAACAGTTTTTCAATCCCAAAACTCTGATGGAAAGAACCAGTCTTGTCATAAACGACTGGGTAACAGATCACAAAGCAAATTCCATAAAGTCATGAATGATGGAGTTTTTTGTGGGACAACCAGCATTTTGACCTCAACTAAATGGGTTTTTGGGATGAACTAGAGCAAAAGCCTCCACCAACATAATTGTCTGATCTCAAAAATTAATTTTTCTGGAGAAGAGTGGAACAAATTTCCATGAACAAACATCTAAACCTTGTAGAAACCTTGTCCAGAAGAATCAAAGACACTAACCCTTATAGACAAATAGTCTTGTACTTATAGATAGTCTTGCATACCAACATCTCTCGTATCCCTTCCAAAATGTAGTATCAGGCCATATCTACCATGATGATGCCAAGCCATTTCCTCCCAGATAGTATAAGGTTTGTCCGGTTTGTCTGGACGTTTCAGAGTGTGTTTGTGTGGGCTTTTCCAGCAGCTGCCAGCAGACTGCTGATATGAAGCCATGCTGTGAAAAATCCCTTTAGCATGGCTCTTTAACAGAGGATTTGTCTGTCTGCTGGAGAGAGGAAGACCCTGGTGATTGTAAGTTAGGGATTTGGAGTTGTAATTTAAGCACTGACTTCTTTGAAATGGTGATTTTGGTGAGAAAAAAAAGGAAAGGTCTGTGGCTCACGCAGTGCGTGTGTGTATGAAATGCATTATTCCTGCACTAAATGTTAACAATGGTGGATACGTGTTTATGTGCCAGAGAGCAAGCCGTGTCAGGGTCAGCAGTTATTGTGTTTGGCTGGGGTCATCTTTCTACCATTCATTTGCCGCAGACTGGAGCTTGGCTGCAAATGAATCTGGCATAAGCATGCTAAATCACCCCTGCCTGTTGGTGCCATCGGATTGGTCATCATTTTCGCACCACCGGCTCAGTCAGCAAACCACGTTCACAGCAGCTTGCGACCTCAATCCAGCATCAGTGCTCCACTGACCTCTCAGAGAGCAGGAGCTCTGCCTGTTATCCCTCTGCAGATTCCAGTGCTTCCACAAAGAGATGCCATCACCAGTTGATTCAATGTTTTTGTTCAATCAGTGTACTTCATGTACTTTCCTTCTTATTCATAATTTGATGGACAAATAATAATTATTATGTACTAAGTGAAATCACTATACAGATCTTTGAAACTAGATTCTTGCTTGAATATCAACATGCCACACACTGATATAGATATATTTTTAAGTTTGAGTAACTACATTTAACCATGAAAAGTATATAATTTAAATTGTAAAAATAAAAGTACTCAAATTCTTACTGTTTACTGAAAAAAGGAGAAAGTATGTCTCTCAACATTAGGATTCTCTTGCCACCAAGTTCATACTCAGACAGTTTTTAAATTGGTATTGCTTTTTAAACTTTAGATGTATAAAGAGTATTATTTTACGGAAAAAAAATTGCCAAACCTTTACAGTGTGCTAACAATTTTAGCATAACTCAAGGGCATTGTATATATCATTAGCTTAGCTGCTAGCGTGTTTTCCCAGTGACACTCAACATTCAAAAAAAACAAAACAAAAAAAAAACAGAAATTACCACAAATGTGTCTCTGTATGTTAAAAATAAAGGAAAATAGCTATAAAACAACTATTGGTTTTACACACAAATGTTATATACTTTGTCAATGTGCGGAAAATTTTAGCATAAGTTATTAGCGTTTTACATTGAAATCATTAGCTTAGAGACAAGTGTAAAAGCTATTTTACTAAATAAAAAGTTTACTAAAAAAAACTATTGGTTTCACACAAAAATGTAACAGACACAAAAGAAAGCTTTTTGCGTTAAAAAAGCTACTGGTTTACAGTATGGGCTACAGGTGGGCCATGGCAAGCTTTGACCTAAATGCTGTGGTTGCACCCCTAAAAAACATTCTCAGATTTTAATGACCGGCACAGTGCCCTCGTTGCAGCACTGGGTCACTAGGACCCACACAGGCCACAGGGTGAGCACCCCCTGCTGGCCTCACTAGAAACCCGGCTCCCTACAGATAACCGAACCATTGATTGGTAATGAACATTTTTTAGATATATGGAGAAAATGCTGATCTATATTTTCTAATAAGTGAGCAAATGAAAAAAAATAGGATTAAGATTAATCCTATGTTTCAATCTGAAGGTTGTGTAGTGAACAGTTTCCAGAGAAGGAAAGATTCGCAGTTGCTATGGGAGACAGTGGAAAAGGAAGAAAAGAACATTCTCTTAGAAAGCACTGCCGATGCGAAAAGAACGAGATTTGGGAAAGTTTCTGGCTGCTGCGGAGTGTAGTGTACACATATCTCTTACTCTCTGTGCAGTTGTGAGACGGGCGGCTGACTGGACGCTGCTATATTCAGGACTGCTGTTAATAGGTCTCTCTATTTTTGTCTCTCCTTCCTGCTGCTGTGGAACAAGAGCGCTTGAGCTAATTAAAACTGCTTCGCACCGGTCTGAGGGAGCCTCAGTGTCAGGAACAGAGGCCATGCATTGTCCCCTGCGTTCCCCGGTGCTCTCCTACTTTCCAAAATTGTCGTGGGTTTCCATAACACTTCCGAATGCTTTCATGAGCGTTTATGAGCAACTTGTTCCAGTGTTTCCAACCAGACACTGCATGCTGGGAAGGACACAGCACACACTAATAGCTTTGCCTCGTGGGGTCGTTTCAGTTCGTCCTGCTGTGTGTCATTCCCTATTTGTGCTATTTTTGCATCCTGTTTCCGAATTATTTCTTTATTAAGGCTACAATTGTTTCTTTGGGCCACTGGCCGGAAACAAGGGACCATTTATTTGTTTTATTTGATTTTCTGTTTACTCAGATCAGATGTACAGTAAACGGACCATTGATTTCTCAAAGTGTGCTGCCTGCATGTATTATGGAGTAACAAAATGGGACAATGGAGACAACAGGGGATTACCAAACAGATGTTGGAAATACCAACGGCCACTTTTTATACATGTTTACATGGTATTTTATTGTTGGAAATTTCAAATAGCAAAACGACTGATTGCACTCTTTTTTTTCTTCTAAACAAACTTTTAGACATAAATAGTGAGAGTTTGAGGCTTGACAATTTTGGTCCCTAAGCATGTCTATAATTATGAAATTCTACTCTGTTAGTCTTGATTACATCAGTAAACTGTATTTTATAAGGTCAGTCATCGCATGCCAGAAGTTTTGTTGATATGTGATCTGAAGATAGACTTAACACTAGCTCCTGCAAAAACTACATCTCAGAATGGATACATCTTGTAAATATTATAAAAGAACCGTGCATTCTATTTACTCTCCAACAGAACACACACAAGTCTTAAGAAGCTTTCTCCACCTCAAAAAAAGCAATGCTGATATAATCTTGATTCATCGCAGGACCAAAACCCATGGTTTACAACCATTTCCATTGGTTCTATGAATGAAATAATGGTCTGTTAGATTATGCATGAGATATAAATTAATAACCAGCGGGATAAAACATTTAAAAAGAGCATTATTACGAATATCTATTCATAATTGGCAAAAAATTCCAATCCTAACCTCAAAAAGTATTTGTTTAGATTTTGGACTTGTTCCAAGCATCTCTGAACAAAAATATGACTGAAAAAATAGAACATAACTAGTGCATTAGCTAGGCATAAACACAAGCTGCATGCTTTTGTCGGATCTCGCTAGTTCTGCATCATTCATCTGAAACAATCACTCATTTCCATTCTCATCTTTCCCTCCTTTTCATTTTTTTCAAGGGGTGTGACCTCCAAATCTCACTGGATGAGTTAGTGTAGGCCTTGTTTCCTTCCCAGTGTTTGTTTTGGCTCTTCTCTTGGTCCATCACATGTAGAGACATGTGCATTAACTCTGCAGAGACTATCCAAATACGTCAGTGTTCTACTGGACCAATGTTATGTCTGAGCTCTGAGTGTGAGCTCTCTGTCCCTGGCAAGCTGTTTGGAGCCGTTATTGAACGTTGGTCATGGTGGTTCTCGAAAGACTGAGCGTAACCCAGCATTTTGTAAGTTCAGTAACTCAAAATGTATTTCAGTTTTCACACAAATGCGTGGCTATGAGTGGAGAGAGAAATTTTAATATAGACTCACTTTTGAATCTGTAATTGTCATGTTTCCTTTTGTTGGTTTGAACTTGAATTGATTTCTGTTAGGTGCCAAATGCAGGAAATAAACCAGGATTTCTTCACCAAATGGAGCCAGTAGATGAAGGGTAGTGAGCCTGGATGCAGGAGAAGGTGATGGAGATAATCAAAAGTTAGCTAGATGCACTAGATGCAGGAGTTATAGGAGATCCAAGGAGAGGTGAGTGGTACAACAGATGCATAAACTGTGAGGAAGGGGCAAGTGGTAGGTTCAAGATCATGATTTTCATATAAACTTTGACATATAAACTGCTTTTAGTGACCAGGTGTGTTCTGTATCTTCATTTTATCAAAGAATCTGGGGAGGATTGGTCACTGGTCAAATTTGGAGACAAAAGCAAAAAAATCCAGTGAGATCTAACGAGTTTATCAATGCTGTGTTGTTTTTTTCTAGTTTTAATATTGAGTTTGTGCTATTTTAAGTGTGAAACTATTGTTTGAAGCTTAACAGCTTGATTGAGTAGAGTTATTGGAGCTGAATGGTGTTGTCTTCAGACGTAGATGCCCAATGCTGTTACTCTCGCTCTTTCTCTCTGTCTCTCTCACTCTCTCTCACTTTCTCAACCAGGCTCATATCGCACACAACATTTAATTCACTGATCACTGTATCAATTATAAAATAAAGTAAGAACTTACGAGGCATTTCATTAATCCATGTTCTGAAGTGGCCGAAAGCCTGTCAGCTGAAGGGAAACTATTGAAGACCCTTCATAAAATACCTAAACTTGGGTAAAGGAATTTAACAGCAGAAAAAAAGTCTAAATGTATCTATATAATTGGACATACTAGTAATGGATTCTACATTCAAAACTCACAATTTAAAACATTTTGCTTTTTGTTTGAGTCATTGCTCTCATCACCAGGCCTAGCCTCTTCCTCTCCTTCACATGAGGAATGAGAGAAATCTCTCTTTTCGATGCTTTCTATCTGGCTGTGGTTGAGTTTATGAGATCATAAATGCAGGAATTTTTTGGTGAGGCTCTCTGAATATTTTTATGAGCGCACTCACGATGGCGGCTCCTTTGACAGGGCTGAAAGGCAGTCATTAAAAAGAGAGCAAGAAAAGAAGGTGAAGGGGAAAAACGAGTCCTGGCTGAGAGAGGCTTCTCTCCTGAGGGGGTTTAAACTGTCACTGTGTTTGAAGGGACTGCCGTCTGCGAAAGCAACTTCACCGTATCACTCTCCAAGTCTCAAGTTACGCAATACAGCTTTTATGACAGAAAATATTTTTTTTATAATACACATAGATGATTGCTTCCTAAATGTATTGCTTTTATAGATATTTTTATAGATTTTAATATAAGTGGCATTTCTTGTTTTATTATTTTTCATGTAATCTTTTATTAATTTTATTTACCGCTTTGTAAATGTGCTTTTTTTGTATCAAGTTGTGTTTTCGCCAAAGGATAGATGGCTTTTATTAAAGGATAGATCAGTTCAGAGTTTTTGGACCTTTCACCGCAAATCGTGACCAGTAAGTAGAATGATAACAGCTACTTTAGTGTTCTCTGTCAAATGCAAAATGCATGCAACATTCCAAATATCAATCTTTAAACATTGTGTCACGTTAAAGAGGGGTTTTTATGAATGTGTATGAATAAATGCATATTATCAAACAATAAACTATTGTATTTTGACCTCGCATTTCGGTCAAAATCATGATGAGGGCTCTTTTAATGCAAAAAGGGCTCTTTTAATGATGTGAACATCATAAAACTTTATAAATGTCCATTGTAGCCTATTTCAAACTGACTTTTTTAATGTGTTAAATACATGAATTGATTATGTTGGCTAATTATGTTGAGCCACCATATCTTTTCAAACTGGTATTGGTATATACAAAAAGGAATTTTGGGAAATTGCTGAGAATTTTTCATTGGGTAAATATGGGATCAACCCTATGACTTAAAATGGCCATTGAAAATAAATGGGAAAAGGCAATGAAGATACCTTCGAGAAGAGACATGATTAAAAAGGGGTGTTTGTTTATGATATTCATTATATTTATTTTTATGAGACATCAATGACCGCTCCCTGGCAACCAAACTGTATGCCCCAGTAACCAACATTTCTGAAGTATATCTGTTACTCTTGTACCAAGTATATCTCGGTTTTGGTAAATGATAGAGACCTGGGGGTTGGTTTATTGTATTCATATTAATATGAGGAACATTGATAACCATTCATATTAACCAGACTGTTTTCCATAGCAACCAATTTGGCAAATATTGGCTTAGGAAAAATCATAGAGATATGGGTGAACTTTTTGTTAATGTCAATTTTTTCAGCTTTTTTTAGTATTAGCAGTATTATTTTTTTAGTAGCAACATTTTTAGCAACACTGACAAAGAAAATAGACAAAGCCTGTGATATCTGTTAATATCTTCAGAAAGAACGTTATTCTATAGAGAGATCAAGCTATCATGAGCGAAGACATGCCAGAAGAAAGCTGCATGCATGCATTTCTAGATCAATAAGCCTCCATTAGAGTCCAGCCCCTGCAATTTCAACAACTTCTGAAAACATTGAAATGTGATTATGTTGCTCTTAGATGCTTTTAACTGAGAGCCTAAATGAGTCATAGATTTATGCCTCTCTCCGGATTCCTCTCTTTCCTGCCCACTTCTTCAGGCACCCGAGGGCTCTCTCTCTCATTGCTGCTGTTCATCAGAGCCTTTTCATTCTAAACATGGTGAATATTGCAGACCGACACATGAAATGTGTGACTACACTGAGGTTTGTGACAGTTGTAAAAGAGGAGTTTGCGTCTGAACTTGAACGGGGCCTAGTCCGTTCCCACAGAAGCTCTTGCCAAAGCAAATCTGGAGAGGAAGTGGAACCATATCCCTCCTCCCGGTTGCGACCAAGTTTGAAAATACCAGCTCTGCATGTGTGTGTGTCTGTCTCTGTGTGTGTTTATTGTTGAATCTGCGACTGCGCAGCTCATTTGATGTGGTTTGGGTCTGGAAATGGAGTCCGAGCTGGAGTTAGCTTTTGTGATTGGATTGGAAGAGATGCTCCTGATTTAGACGCTATGCTTATTGTGGTGCACTTGTGAGTGTTATGTGGCCTTGTTATGTCTAGAGTGGCTGAACCCTTCCTGGAAGCCCAACCTCAACGCACATACTCTACAGACTCTAATGACAGGCTCTGCCAAGAGCTTTATCCGTAAGTAAAGTGCTATACTTGCTGAAAATAACCCAGACGTGATATGTCACTCTGCCAGTCCATTCATCCACTGTGTTCATCAAGGTTTGTGGAAGGTGCTCTTCATTATAAATAATCTTATGATGACTTTAATAGGGCTGTTGGTAGAGCAGTGGGTTGTCTCTCAGTTAGAAGGTTGCTGGGTTCAGGAGTTCTTCCTCTATTTGTGTGGGTTTCGTCCAAATCCAGTCCAAAAATATACTACAGATGAATAGAAGAATACACTTTTCAGACTTTCCTTCTACATTGTGGCTGTGTAATCAAACACCATTTCTGGAACTCGCTTCGAAGAGGTTCTCAAATCGACACCATCGCTCTGAACTGATACCATTCTCTTGGTTGGCCAAGCAAGCATGACATATGTGAGTGCTGATTGGTCCGAGAGAGTTGTCATTGTTTGCGTCATTGAGTTACATACACAAACACAGAGATTGTTCCAGTCACACGCGAGATTTCTTTTTACCGTTCACAACTTCTCACCAAAGAACTTGTGGAAAACTGTGTAAAACAGTAATTCAAGAAGCAAGCGAGCCGAACTGAACTGAACTGTGCCGAGCTGTACCGTGCCGTGGAAAAGTGCTATAAGTTCTTTTAGTCATTTTTTTGCATCCCAGTTCCTATATCTTCATACAGTCACGTAGCCTAATTCCATTGTCTGATGCTTTTTGGCTCCACTTCTGTCCAGACAGTAAAAGGACGTAGCTGGGTCCCACTGGTTTTTGCCAGTTCTGAGCTTATGGTACTACTGGACATCTACCATTTGATTGTGTTTGACATGTCTTGCATCCTCAACTCTAGTTTTTGTTTGGCCGAATACTGTGTCTATTTGTTTAATCTTGCTATGAAGAGAAGCTTTCTTTCTCAACCTTGGTTGCAGAGTTTGGCTGTCCCTAATCCAGCCTTACACCTCCTACACAGCTGTTTTTGTTTCAGTTCATGACTGGGCACACCAGTCAGGCACACTCTCAGGCACCACTTTAGGCACACCAAGTGAACCTATAATAATTGATTGGGGCTAAAGGAAGTAACACCAAATATCTTATTTAGATTTTTTTCATTTTGTTAATTTACTAAATAACCTGCCTAAAATAACTACTGCATATTATTAAACTTTAACGACTAAACCTGGAGACCAGGCTCAGTCTGACACCTGCATGCTCGGGTTTTATTTGCTGTCTAGTATTGAGAGATGACAACCTGTTTAAAGACTGTCAGAATGATGGTGGGAGCTGTGTGCTGGGCTAGTTTTACAGGAAGTTCCTCCCTTCCGGCTCGCCTCGCGGGGAGGCCATGTTCAGGTCAAAGAGAGGGTGGAGGATCACTTACACACACAGACGCACACTGCTTTGCTCTTGCACCCTGCATGCTTGCGTGGAGACACAAGCTTGTCACAGCGTCCGAAACAGCTCTTAACCTGTCTCACGGTTAATAGCGGCCATCAATCAGCTGTCTGTGGAGAGGAGAAGATGCTCACAGACACAGGGACATGCCTTGGCATACCGGTCCCTGCATTTTAACATTCCACATTCATCAAGGAAAAATGCTGCTTAAGCAGACGTTTAGCGATTAGTATTTTCAGTGGATTTTGCATGATTTTTCAGCTTCACTCAGTAGAAGAAAGAAGGAAATGTTACTTTTATTTAATTCATTTATATTTCGTCATGCTTCAAGCAAAAGCCTTCTACCATTCACACACCAATGTGCAAGTCAAAATGAGAGATTGTGTTTGTGTGAGCCCCACCCTTCCTCAGACACCTGCAGCTTTCACCACTTTGCAGAAACTTGTCCATCCTGTGTACCTTTGTTTCTGTTACCTGCATGCAAAATTTAGCCAGAGTGCACCAAAGAACAGTGTTTTATGCTATTAAATGTCTCAAATTCCCTGTGGTTATTTTTGATAAACACTATGAGTTGCTGAAGAAGAAACATCAGTACATTAGCATCAAACATAGAGCACTGATGTCTGTCGCATCCTGTGTGTGATGTAGAGGTGTGATATCCTGTCTGCTCGTCTCGCTGTCTGTCTGCAGCTCCTCTTTTTTACAAACAAGTTCCATTGCTGGATGGAAAAAGGCAACAGCTAATGCCACCCTTCGGTTTCTCTTTGCTTCCTTTGTTGGCGGGTGGGTAAAATGTTGTTAAAAGAAAACCTGGGCTTGGTTTGATTCGTACTCTGTGTCCCAGTGGTTTGTTCACAAAGTCCTCTTGAAGAAAGGAGCTGATGTGGAGTGATGTGCTTTGGAGAAACCTCCGCGGCTCCAGTGGAAGAGCAAAGAGCTACGGGGAGGATGTTATTTATAGGTCATTTCCTCTGTCCTGCAGCGCGGCCTGACTGTAGTCAGCTGACTTCTGATAAGGGATCTCACTGGAATCTGGAGTACTAGGCTGCCTGTTCATATAGTACTATATGGGAGTTACAGAACAAAATATTTAGATGACATAATGATAATTTATACGTAAGAATATTGCCAGTACTGGAGATATAGTGGCAGCTGCTTTAAAAGAACATGAGTCTTGATTGTTTCCTTTTCTTATTTTATCAGTAACTTGTACTCACTATAACAGCAGCGCCTCTGGTGGCAAGAACTTGCAAATGCTCTTAGCACACAATATTTATGTTGGCTTGCTTGCAAAGCCAACATATTGATATTGCACTTAAACTTATTAGTGTGAATGCAGAGGCATTCACACTATTGTTATCCTACGTATTTATTATTATTCCGCTTCTTATTTTTATTATTCCCCCCCCTTTTTCCAACCCTAACTACTTCAGCATACTTTGGCCTAGAAACACCATTCAAACGTCAAAACGTTCAGCTTTTTTCAGACTAGGTTGCAATTACGTTACACTTTTCAAACTTTTATACTTTTTATAATATTTAACTTTATTCAAATTATTCTTCCCATTGAAATGAATGGGGATATTCTTCAACCCTCCTTTAAACTTTCACTTCTTTCAACCTTCATAACTTCAGCATACTTTCCACTAGAGAAACCATTCAAATTTTATATAAATCTACAAACTTTCATCTATTAGATGTATATTTCAACTTTTTTATATCTTGAAATGATTTTTATTAATCGCAGTTTAAGTTTAATGAAGATTTCCGACTTTCACCTATTTCTGCTCCACTCTAGCTTCCGCTCTAACTTTTCACATCTCAAACTTCTTCATTTATTCTTCTCTCCTAAACTAAGCTTTAAC
This sequence comes from Danionella cerebrum, assembly GCA_007224835.1. NCBI lineage: Eukaryota > Metazoa > Chordata > Actinopteri > Cypriniformes > Danionidae > Danionella > Danionella cerebrum. The sequence continues at coordinate 78,156 of SRMA01023915.1, forward strand.
CTTTATGCACAAAATTTATATTAAAGTAGTAGAGAAATTTGTCCTCTTTCCAAAGAAGCAGTTTTTCCGTTCATATGACCCACGGTTTTTAAACTAGGAGGTCTAAACCTTAACGAGGGAAGCAAATTGCTCCATTAAGATCAATGCATTTCACAAAGAAAATGATGCTTCAAAGTTTTAAATTAAGTCTTTTTTCTAACTCGCCATAACTCCAAAAATTTTCCACATATCGTTACAAAATTTACATCATAATCTTTATTGAGGCCTTCTGCTTCTCACAAAGAAAGAATCATCTCGATATGTCTTACGGTTCTTTTGTAATGTTTATTTGTTTGAGGCATGGTCAAATCTGAGAAATGTCTCCTCGATTCAAAAAGTGGCAGTTGGAGGCAGCTGTTAATCAACTAATTTGAATAACGAAATTTGATTGGCTTAGCCTTCTCATAGACTCACAATGGGCCATAGAGATGCATTGCTGCCATTCATTTCAATGGGGCCACTGATTCCCATATGATCCTATTGTAAAAGTGCTTTTGTAATTGGTTCACAATGGAGAGTCATAGCAACATTAAGGATGCATATAACTAATCCAGCCAATCAATGCTTATGATTTAACATAAATTCATCAAGCCACACCCACTTTTCAACATCATTTTTGAATGTCAAATATCTTCTAAGTGGAACATCGTAGAGACATGGGAGTTGTTTTATATTGATCTAGGTTGAATGTAGATTAAACATGATGTCACCAACTCATCCATAGCAACCATACTGGTTACCATAGCAACCAAATTGACACATCTCTATCTCAGTTTAGGAAAATGAGAGAGACACGGGAGTTGGTCTAAATGACTTGTAGTCACACAGGGAACATTATATAATGTCACTGACCCCTCCATAGCAACCATACTGGTTACCATAACAACCCAGTTGACACATCTCTATCTCAGCCTAGGAAAATGCCAGAGACACAGGAGTTGGTCTAATTGACTTGTAGTCACACATGGAACATTATATAATGTCACTGACCCCTCCATAGCAACCATACTGGTTACCAGAGCAACCAAATTGACAAATCTCTTTCTCAGCTTAGGATAATGCTAGAGACATGGGGGTAAGTTTGTTTCACTAATAGTGACCCTGGGGACATTCATTGAGGTAACTGACCCCTCCATAGCAACCATACTGGTTACCATAGCAACCCATTTAACACTTCTCTATCTCAGCTTAGGGAAATGCGAGAGACACAGGAGTTGGTCTAATTGACTTGTAGGCACACAGGGAACATTGTATTTTGTTACTGACCCCTCCATAGCAACCATACTGGTTACCATAGCAACCCATTTGACTCATCTCTATCTCAGCTTAGGGAAATGTGAGAGACACAGGAGTTGGTCTAATTGACTTGTAGTCACACAGGGAACATTATATGATGTCACTGACCCCTCCATTACACCCATACTGGTTACCATAGCAACCAAATTGACACATCTCTATGTCAGCTTAGGAAAATGAGAGAGACACGGGAGTTCGTCTAAATGACTTGTAGTTCCACAGGGAACATTATATAATGTCACTGACCCCTCCATAGCAACCATACTGGTTACCATAGCAACCAAATTGACACATCTCTATCTCAGCTTTGGAAAATGCTAGAGGCATGGCGGTTGTTTTGTTTGACTCATGGTGACACAGGAAACATTAGATAATGTCAATGACATTTCCATAGCAACCATAATAGTTATCATAGCAACCCATTTGCCATATCTCTAACTCAGCTCAGGGAAATACTAGAGACATGGGGGTTGATTCATTTCCCTCAGAGTGACACTGGGAACATTCTATTATGTAAATGACCTGTCCAGAGCAACCAGACTTTTACCATGGCAACGCAATTGGCATATCTTTATCTTAGGTTAGGAAAATGCTAGACAGAATTTCATCTTATTAATATTATACCGTTCAGCTTCCACTTTCAACTTTTGACACTTTCAACTTTCAAATGTTTCAGCTTTAGCTTCGACTTTCAACTTTTGACACTTTCAACTTTACAATGCTTCTCTTTTCAACTTTATACACTTTCAACTTTATAATGTTTCACCTTTCGGCCTCCACTTTCAACTTTTGACACTTTCAGCTTTCAAATCTTTCACCTTTCCGCTTCACTTTTCAACTTTTGAAACTTCCGACTTTCAAATCTTTCACCTTTCAACTTCACCTTTCAACTTTAGATTTTTTTCAGATACTTTCAGCCTGCTTTCATTTTCAGCTCTCTGCATTCACACGCATTTTCCGCTAGGAAATGCATATTCTAGTTTTTTTTATTCTTATTCCCCCCCCTTTTTCCGGAGCCTACTACTTCAGCATACTTTGCCCTAGAAACACCATTCAAACGTCAAAACGTACAGCTTTTTTTGCTCTATGTTGCTTGTATAAAGCTTTTTAATATCTTTTATACTTTTTATAAAATTTAACTTTATTTAAAATATTTTTTCCCATTGAAATGAATGGGGAGACTCTTCAAATCTCTTTAAATCTTCAGCTTTTTTTCAAACTTCATAACTTCAGCATACTTTCAGCTAGAGCAATCATTCAAATTTTAAACAATTCAACACATTTTCAGCTTTTAAAAGCTCTTTTCAGCTTTTACATATCTTTTACAGATTTTAATTAATCGCAGTTTAAGTTTAATGAAGAATTTGGATTTTTACCTAATTCTGCTCCACTCTAGCTTACACTCTAAATTTTCACATCTCAAACGTCTTCATTTATTCCTCTCTCCTAAACTAAACGTTACCCTTTATGGACAAATTTTATATTAAAGTGGTAGAGAAATTTGTCCTCTTTCCAAAGATGCAGTTGTTTCTTTCATATGACCTACTGTTTTTAAACTAGGAAGGCTAAACCTTAACGAGGGAAGCAAATTGCTCCATTAAGATCAATGCATTTCACCAGAAAATAATGCTTGAAGGTTTTAAATTAAGGCTTTTTCTAACTCGCCATAACTAATAGAATTTTCCACATATCTTAAATTTTTTTACACCATAATCTTCATTGAGGCCTTCTGCTTCTCACAAAGAAAGAATCATCTTGATATGTCTTACGGTTCCTCTGTAATGTTTATTAGTTTGAGGCATGGTCAACATCTGAGAAATGTCTCCTCGATTCAAAAAGTGGCAGTTGGAGGCAGCTGTTAATAAACTAATTTGAATAACGAAATTTGATTGGCTTAGCCTTCTCATAGACTCACAATGGGCCATAGAGATGCATTGCTGCCATTCATTTCAATGGGGCAATTGATTCCCATATGATCCTATTGTAAAAGTGCTTTTGTAATTGGTTCACAATGGAGAGTCATAGCAACATTGAGGATGCATATAACTAATCCAGCCAATCATTGCTTATGATTTAACAAAAATTCATCAAGCCACGCCCACTTTTCAACATCATTTTTGAATGTCAAATATCTTCTAAGTGGAATATCGTAGAGAGATGGGAGTTGTTTTATATTGATCTAAGTTGAATGTAGATTAAACATGATGTCACCAACTCATACATAGCAACCAAATTATTTACCATAGCAACCAAATTGACACTTCTCTATCTCAGCCTAGGAAAATGCCAGAGACACCGGAGTTGGTCTAATTGACTTGTAGTCACACAGGGAACATTATATAATGTCAATGACCCCTCCATAGCAACCATACTGGTAACCATAGCAACCCAAATGACACATCTCTATCTCAGCTTTGGAAAATGATAGAGACACAGGAGTTGGTCTAAATGACTTGTAGTAACACAGGGAACATTATATAATGTCACTGACCCTCCATAGCAACCATACTGGTTACCATAGCAACCAAATTGACACATCTCTATCTCAGCTTAGGAAAATGAGAGAGACACGGGGGTTGGTCTAAATGACTTGTAGTCACACAGGGAACATTATATAATGTCACATACCCCTCCATAGCAACCATTCTGGTTACCATAGCAACCAAATTAACACATCTCTATCTCAGCTTAGGAAAATGAGAGAGGCACGGGAATTGGTCTAAATGACTTTTAGTCACACAGGGAACATTATATAATGTCACTGACCCCTCCATAGCAACCATAGTGGTTACCATAGCAACCAAATTGACACATCTCTATCTCAGCTTGGAAAATGAGAGAGACACGGGAGTTGGTCTAAATGACTTGTAGTCACACAGGGAACGATATATAATGTCAATGACCCCTCCATAGCAACCATACTGGTTACCATAGCAACCCAATTGACACATCTCTATCTTAGCTTAGGAAAATGAGAGAGACACGGGAGTTGGTCTAAATGACTTGTTGTCACACAGGGAACATTATATAATGTCACTGACCCCTCCATAGCAACCATACTGGTTACTATAGCAGCCAAATTGACACATCTCTCCCTCAGCTTAGGAAAGTGCTAGAGACATGGGGGTGAGTTTGTTTCAATAATTATGACCCGCGTAACAATCACCGAGGTAACTAAACCATCCATAGCAACCATATGGTTACCATAGCAACCAAATTGGCATATCTCTATCTCGGCTTAGGAAAATGCTAGAGACACAGGGGTTGGTGTAATTTACCTGTAGTCACTCAAGGAACATTATGTGATGTTAGTGACCCCTCCATAGCAACCAGACGTGTTACCATAACAACCCAATTGGCATTTCTCTAACTCAGCTTAGCGAAATGCTAGAGAAATGGGGGTAGGTTTAATTTACCCGTAGTCACACAGATAACAATATATTATGTCTGTGACCCCTCCATAGCAACCATACTTATTACCATAGCAACCCAATTGATTGACATTTTCAACTTTACAATGTGCCACATTTATTTTTATGTTTCAACTTTCAGCTTACACTTTCAAGTTTGACAATTTTAACTGTCTAATGTTTTACCTTTCAGCTTCCACTTTCAACTTTACATATTTCTACTTTACAATGTTTCAGCTTCACCTTTCAACTTTATACGTTTTCAACTTTAAAATGTTTCACCTTTCAGCCTCCACTTTCAACTTTTGATATTTTCAACTTTCTAATGTTTCACCGTTCAGCCAAGGAATTCAGCAATTTTAAGCATTCTCTTTCAGCTCTCTGCATTCACACGCATTTTCCGCTAGGAAATGCACTTTCTAGTTAGTGTGAATGCAGAGGCATTCACACTATTGTTATCCTACGTATTTATTATTATTTTTATTCCCCCCCTTTTTGAGAAGCTATCTCCTTCCGCATACTTTGCGCTAGAAACACCATTCAAACGTCAAAACGTTCAGCTTTTTTTGCTCTAGGTTGCTTGTATTCAGCTTTTTGATATCTTTTATACTTTTTATAAAATTTAACTTTATTTAAAATATTTTTCCCATTGAAATGAATGGGGAGACTCTTCAAACCTCCTTCAAACTTAAGCTTTTTCAGCCTTTAATAACTTCAGCATACTTTCAGCTTCAGCAACCATTCAACTTTTAAACAATTCTGCACACTTTCAGCTTTTAAATGATGTCTTCAGCTTTTTCATATCTGTTACAGATTTGTATAAATCACAGTTTATATTTATGAAGATTTTAGATTTTTACCTAATTCTGCTCCACTCTGGCTTCCACTCTAGTTTTTCACATCTCAAACTTCTGAATCTATTCCTCTCTCCTAAACTAAACTTTAACCTTTATGAACAAATTTTATATTAAAGTAGTAGAGAAATTTGTCCTCCTTTTGAAGATACAGTTGTTAATTTGATATGACCTACGGTTTTTGAACTAGGAGGGCTAAACCTTAACGAGGGAAGAAAATTGCTCCCTTAAGATCAATGCATTTCAACCAGAAGATACTGCTCGAAAATTATACACTAAGGCTTTTTTTAACTAGCCATAACTCCTAAAATTTTTAACCTATCTTTATAAAAATTACATTATAATCTTCATTGAAGTCTTCCGCTTCTCACAAAGAAAGAATCATCTCGATATGTCTTGCGGTTCTTCTGTAATGTTTATTTGTTTGAGGCATGGTCAAAATCTGAGAAATGTCTCCTCGATTCAAAGAGTGGCAGTTGGAGCCAGCTGGGCCTAATTTGAATACTGAAATTTGATTGGCTAAGGCTGTCCCATAGACCTACAATGGGCCATAGGGATGCATTGCTCCCATTCATTTCAATGGGGCCATTGATTCCCATATGATCCTAATGTAAAATAGCTTTTGTAATTGGTTCACAATGGAGAGTCATAGAAACATTAAGGATGCATATAACTAATCCAGCCAATCAATGCTTATGATTTAACATAAATTCATCAAGCCACGCCCAGTTTGAACATCATTTTTGAATGTCAAATATCTTCTAAGTGGAACATCATAGAAACATGGGAGGTGTTTTATATTGATCTAAGTTGAATGTAGATTACAACATGATGTCACCAACTCATCCATAGCAACCAGATTAATTTCCATAGCAACCCAATTGACACATCTCTATCTCAGCCCAGGAAAATGCTAGAGACACAGGAGTTGGTCTAATTGACTTATAATCACACAGGGAACATAATATAATGTCAATGACCCCTCCATAGCAACCATAATGGTAACCATAGCAACCTGATTGACACATATCTATCTCAGCTTAGGAAAATGCTAGAGACATGGGGGGTGAGTTTGTTTCACTAATAGCGACCCCGGGAACATTCATTGAGGTACCTGACCCTCCATAGCAACCATACTGGTTACCATAGCAACCCAGTTGACATCTCTATCTCAGCTTAGGAAAACGACAGAGACACAGGAGTTGGTCTAAATGACTTGTAGTCACACAGGGAACATTATATAATGTCACTGACCCCTCCATACCAACCATACTGGTTACCATAGCAACCAAATTGACACATCTCTATCTCAGCTTAGGAAAATAAGAGACACCGGAGTTTATCTGAATGACTTGTAGTCACACAGGGAACATTATATAATGTCACAGACCCCTCCATAACAACCATACTGGTTACCATAGCAACCAAATTGACACATCTCTATCTCAGCTTAGGAAAATGAGGGAGACATGGGAGTTAGTCTAAATGACTTGTAGTCACATAGGGAACATTATATGTCACTGACCCCTCCATAGCAACCGTACTGGTTACCATAGCAACCAAATTGACACATCTCTATCTCAGCTTAGGAAAATGAGAGAGACACTGGAGTTGGTCTAAATGACTTGTAGTCACACAGGGAACATTATATAATGTCACTGACTCCTCCATAGCAACCATACTGGTTACCATAGCAACCATATTGGCATATCCCTATATCAGCTTTGGAAAATGCTAGTGACATTGGGGTTGTTTTGTTTCACTCATAGTGACACTGGGAACAATCTATTATGTAAATGACCTGTTCAGAGCGACCAGACTTTTTACCACAGCAACGCAGTTGCCATATCTTTATCTTAGGTTAGGAAAATGCTAGACAGAATTCCAACTTACTCATATTATACCTTTCAGCTTCCACTTTCAACTTTTGACACTTTCAACTTTCAAAAGTTTCACCTTCAACTTCCACTTTCTATTTTTAACACTTTCAACTTTACAATGCTTCAACTTTAAACTTTATACGTTTTCAACTTTAGAATGTTTCACCTTTCAGCCTCCACTTTTAACTTTTGATATTTTCAACTTTACAATGTTTCACCTTTCAGCTTCCACTTTCAACTTTTGACACTCTCAACTTTCTAATATTTTAACATTCAGCTTCCACTTTCAACTTTACATATTTCAACTTTACAATGTTTCGGCTTCAGCTTTCAAATTTTGACACTTTTCAAATTACAGTGTTTCACCTTTTAGCTTCAACTTTCAACTTTTGACACTTTAACTTTCTAATGTTTCACGGTTCAGCCAAGGAATTCAGCAATTTTAAGCATTTTCTTTCAGCTCTCTGCATTCACACGCATTTTCCGCTAGGAAATGCA